>ARYC01009025.1:0-21097 GCA_000711775.1 Oxytricha trifallax | reverse complement strand
TTGTTATACTCACTTAAATTACTAATATTTAAACATTAAACCCCTACATAAACCCTATTAAAACCCTAATAAAGTATGCACTAATAGTCTACTTTTATCAATCAAAAACTCAATCAAACTACTGAAAGGGTTTTGGGGTTTTGATTGTAATTGGAATCAATTAGTTTTGCTACTTCCTCGTAATTGCCCTTCTTTGCATTGTTGATTAGCAATTAGTTATTTTTAAGTTTGATGCCCCACCACTTGTCCCAGACACCCTTGTTAGTGCTTATTAGTTCATCAACTTTTTCTTGTATCTACTTCTCCCCTTTATTCAGAGAAGTTTTAGCTTATTTCAATTTCTTGCTTGAATCATTTTTCGAAGCTGGTATAGTATCCAAGCCCTCATGAAGCTGAGATATTAGATGCATATCAGAGGTTATATTTTCCATAAAACCATCTACTTTAATCAATTTCATAGCTTGCTTATCAACTGCGAAGAGTTCAGGTCTTGACTCTCTCAAAGTGAAGTAAGTAGCTTGAAATTGCTAAATTTCATTTTGTGCATTTAGAATTTAGTCTTTATTGATTCCCCCAGAATCGACCATTTTGATTTAATAATAATTTAATTAAATTATATAATTTTGATCATATTATTAATTACTTCACTCATATTTATAACTGATATTAATTAAATTATTCTGATATTCATTGTTTGATAAATCTCAAGGACGGGGAAAAGTTTTTTGCCAATAATTTAATATCTCTTTTTTATGAGTTTTACATTGAAAAAATTATTTTTTTCTCAAATTAATTGATAAAGATATTGTTAAATATAGCTTAAGAGATTAAATAAATAAAGCTTAAATATTGTCTATTTATAAAATTCTTTCATTATGTTTTTGTAATCAGATTCTGATAGCAATTTCAATTAATGCAGATAATAATTTTAATGTGAAAGTGATAAATTTATTTATTTTCAAAAATTTAAATGTACATGTGCTTCTTGTAAGTCTAAATACTGAAAATTGTTTCTTGTTGATGTAATTCTAATTTAAATGAGAAAAAAATATTTATGGTCAGTAAACTTCCCCAAAAAATTTTATTATCATAAGACTGGCCAAGAAATCCCCCTAATCTCAACCTTTACATAGATATGGAATCATCCAGCTTGAAATTATTTTTAGTACTTGCCATTATTTTAGCTATATTTACAGGTTTAATTTCTTAGAGATATTAATCTTTGAAGCCAAGCTTCTTCACTTCTTGATCCTCATACCCTAAAAATTCAGGGCTTTAATCCAGCAATCTCTTGGAATCTTTTTTATTGTAGCTTTTAAGTATAGAATGATTTAGTTATTTTTGATTTCTACCTGACTCCTTGGTAGATTGATTTTCTTGTTAAAATGTGACCTATCTAGTATAAGTTTTGTTCATACTATGTGCAGGGGAACTATCTATTGATTGGAATTTGATGCTCTAATTTTATCTTCTAAGAAGATTCACTCCACCTTATTTTTGACTTTTCGCCATTCGAATTAGTCGATTGTGCAATTGAGAGATTTGTTAGTCCAAACTAAAATTAATTATTTTATTGTACTTTTTCTTTTAAGGAGATTAATCTATAGTTTAACTTTGATTTTGCTATATTGATAGCATATGTCTAGATTAGTTTCTCGAATGCATTCGATTTGGGGATATGCTTGGGCTATAGTGTGATGGTGATTTTTGTCTCTCATTTTTTTCGGATATTTTAGTCTAAGAAACATACCAATAATAGTTTTTTTTTCAAATTACTAAATTTATAAATACCTGTGAATATCATAGTCTGAACTCTTTCTAGATTGAATAGTATCCCTTTTATTCGATAAAGACCTTTAAATTGAAATGTTAAGGCAATTATTGTATTTATTAACACTTTAACTTCTAGAATAATCCTCACTCTATTTCCTTGTTTAGAATTTATTTCCCTCCTTTTAATCACTAAAATCACTAGTTTTTCTCATAAATTTGATCTTGTTAACTTATTTGATAGTTTTTAAGTGAAAGTTATTTCCAGAATTTTCAATGATTGGGAAGAGTTAAGTATCACTTTTTACATTTTTAGTTGTGCTAATATTTTTCCTTTTATAAGGTATGTCCTTCTTGTTTATGTATCTAATCAGACCTGTACAATTAATGTCTTAATTAGTAATGGATATTGGCTCATGCTAACTTTGGCTTAAATTCCTACTCACCATATTATGACTATTTGTTTTTATATCAATGTTATCATGCAAAGATTTTAAATCAACTGAACCATACACATACTTCGAGTCTTTCGAGTCTTTACGATTGAAACTTTCGAAGTGTTTTTTACTACTCAAACCTTAGTAACTAATACTTTAGTCCTAATTGATATTTTTACTTGAATTCCTTGATTCCTCAATTAATTACTTCCTCTGATCTTACTAAAGCAGAACTAGATTTTTCTTAAACATTTCTCTTCTTTAAGGCAGGTTAAATGGTTTAACTTATCTAATGCCAATCTTTTTAATATTATTTATGCTTTGATTTGAAGAGGTATTTATAAAGCTGCTCTATGCTAAAAAGTAGCTATTTTAATCTTGGTAAATTGTCTAACTTTCTTGAAGTAAGTGAAGCTTTTTCTAATGAGAAGATATTTCATTATCATTTTATTTTGAAAGATAGCCATCTAGATCATTCTTTAACACTTAATTTGATCTGATTTAATAATTATTTTTCACTTAGCTAAATTCGTTTTATGTTTAAGGGAGGAGGTTACTGTGACTGTATGCAGCTGAATTTTTATGTTTCTTTGTTTATGAATCATAGTAAGAGTTTCTTAAATGACTCATGTCTGTATTCGATTAATGATTCAACAGTTATTAAGTTGAAACTACTTGTGATTAATAAGCTAATGAAGGATTTTTATTAATTGATTTTAATCGTCTCTGAGCAATTTTCTGTTTATTTGCCACCTATAATCATGAAAATATATTGAGGATATATAACTATAATTTATAAATACTCTAGTTGTTAACAGATTTAGACAGTATTCCTATATTTTTGACAATTTTCTGCTAATTTTAAGCATTATAGTTTTTATCAATTTGTTTTAAAGAATCACTTGATTGATAAAGAAAGTAGTCTTCATTAGCATTAGCATTATTATTTGAAGAGATTTAGCTTTGATAAGGACCATTATTATTATCTAATTATAACGCTTTGGGTTTCAATGTTTGGTATTTATTTTTACTTTATTTATTTCTGGTATTTATATTAAATGTGTCAGATGTTAAATTATAGTCGTTAGTATAAGAAGTCGATTAATTATATCTGAAGTTTTACTAGGTTTAAGTCATTTATTTCTCAGGTTGAAATATAAAACTTGATGAGCTAATATTGGACATCATAATTACACCCTATATATTTTAATTGATTATTTTATTATTAACGAAAGTTTAATTAAGCTAATCTTATATTTTATAACATGTCGATGCTGTGTAAAGTAGATTTATTTATAAGAGTTTCTTGACTTAAAATATTTTTTAATTCCAGAATCAAACAATTAAATTAGAAAATTATAAGTTATTTTGTAAAGCTGTAGAATGTCATAAAGTCCCTATAGTAGCCGAAATTTAATTATTTTATTTTAGTAGCTATTAGTGAGTGTTTAGTATGTAATCTTGCAAAGAGTCTATTTCCTGACTTAAATAACCAATTTCATTGTTTATCTTTTCTTGTTCTCCACTATTTGCACTCTTATCCACTGAATTTTTATTATAGATATATAGAATTAAAGTATAAAAATAGATTTTTATACCAAATACTATCAGTAATAACATTTATTTATAATTATTAACTTAATTTGCTTGTAAGTAATCGAGTTATTATTTCTTAATTTTCAAAAGTTCATAGTACTCTTAGTGAATCATTTGACTTTATTTATCGCAGTTTTTCTTTCTTTACTCTACATTTACTATCAATTCCTTATGCAAATTATAGACATCTGCTTCACTATTGACTAATTAATTTTGAAAAACTATATTTGAAATTCTTTAACTAAAATATTATATGATTGCTATACTTTGGTTTACAATGATTGATTCTTGATTTTATTATATTTGAGATAGTGTGCTTTATGTGAATTATTCCAATTCACTCATGTAAGTCCTAATAATTTCAATTTTATTAATCATTCTTTGAGTTAGTTACAAACTTTTCTAATCTTATTAAGTAATTTGGCTCTGTGTTTCATTTTAATTGTGTGCTCTTTTTGTTTTAAGACTCTTAGTTGGCATTTACTATTATAATTCAACAATGACTGGTGTCTGATGTTATATATTAGCAGAGTTTTCATTTTCATTAGTGATATTTTAGGTTAATTGTGGATTTGAAGTGTGCCTCTCGGTCTAGCATTGATTAGCAGTGGATGTTAAACTGAGTCTATTGTTTAAATGGAAATTGGCTTTGTTTATTTCATGCATCAATTTATCATTTTCTAACTATTTGTCATTTAGGTAGGAGCTTATTTTCTTATCAAATTGGGATTCTAAAGCCTATCTTATGTTGTCTGTCATTTGACTTATAATGAAATAGAATATATTTTTTTAATAAATTTACTGTAATTACTAGTCAACGATCTATTAAATTGCCTGTTGCTGTTATTACATTCCTGTATCTTCTTATAGTGAATCCATATATTACAAAGATTAATCATTCCCTCCATAATTCGATTAATCTTAAGATAATTATTGTTCAACCTCATTAATTTGATATTCTATATCTTCAAGTCTTGTACCATATTCTTCCTCTATTTAATCTAGGCAGTTAACAATCACTTCAATTTGTGAATTGAAATCCTGTTACTTTTAAGCTTTACTTTATACAAGCTCCTATTCAATTAATTATATGAATTCGTTTTCGTCTTTCTCTATTTTTGAATCAATATCTTAAGCTTGATTTAAGAAATAGCCATTAAGTTTCAGCTCTAAATCGTTTATCATAATTTATTATTGATCTTGCTCGTAGATGATATTTGATTGAATATCTTAAAGGGAGTTCTAGAGAGAAGTCATATATTTCTGAAGTTCTTAGTCTTTTTGGCTGAGTTGCTTTTATAGAGAGTCATACGATGAACTTATTGATCTAAAGTCTTCTGACTTGAAGGGAACTAAATGATTTTATTGTAAAGCATGAGTTTTTCCCATTTTTCTAAAAGGATTTTAATTTAAATTTTCAAAGTCATTGTTCAAGTGAGATGTCATTCCATTCTACACTTAATTTTAGAATTTATCTTAAAACTCCAAAAAATGGGGGTAAGTTTAATCGGTATTGACTTGAATATTATCCAAATGGTTCTATAACATTTGAATTCTTTCTTGAAGTTTTTGGCTTAGTGGCTTCTACTGCAAATTTTACTTATCGCTTGATTACCCTCTAATATTCTATAAATTGCTGCCACTTGAATTAATAGAATCTCTTTTATTTTAACCATAGCTAAAATTGAAGACTGAAGCTGATCCTGTTCTGGGTATCAAGTTACTGCCGCTGTTTTATTAGTTCCCTGCTAAACTTGTTATTAAATCTCTGTGAGCTGGGGTACCAACCTAACTGGTAGCAACTGACCCCAAACCACTATTAATATTAACTTTAATTCCAGGGATTGGTCTAGATATACTTCCATTTCTACTGCAGAAAGTTTTTTACAAGATTATGTGATGATTTTTATTTGCTTGCTTTTACTATATTGTCTTCTCAAGTTACATCTCATTAGACATGAGGGAGATTTTTTATTGCAAAGTTAATTGGGGTTTGTGTAAAGCGATTACTGGTTAAGAAGTTGACTGTGAAATGTTATTTAATGATGAACTCATTTTTAAGAATGAAATTGAAATGAATTTATTTTCTTAATTATTTCGTATTTCAAATTTAAATTTAACTTCAAATATTATGAGATAAATAAGATATAATATATTTTCTTTATAAGGCCAAATAAGTAGAAAAATGAGTTAAAATTTATTTCACATTCGAAAGCCTTACACTTTTAGCCTAATTTTAAGAGATTTATCACTATTCATAATGCAAGTAAGGCTTTATTTTATAATCTTTTTGAATATACGAGTGGGTTAATCAGAATGTATGAGTTTAAATAAATTAATTATTTACAATGAAATAATTTATAGGGTGAAAAAATACTTGCAAAAGAAAATAAATAATTTTCCCTTACAAAAGTACCCACAAGAAAATAATTTCAAATTTAAACTTTTATTTCTCACTAACATCAATAAAAGCAACTAAACTATCGCAATGAATTCTAATAATGACTCGCAAAAATCGCCTATCTAATAAGATTTAAAAGGACTTTTAGACCTTAATATGACCGTTGAATGTAATTAAATAAAATAAAACTTAGTAGAGACAATGAAAATGGTATAAAATGTCTAAATTGATCAAAATATCGGATCTTCACAATAATCTCAAAAACCCATTTATTCATTTATTACCATTGAAAATTTCATGAAATTTATATAGGAAAATTAAGCAACCCATTTTTTAAATACCTCTACTCTAAAAAAAGAGTGATACTAAAAAGAAATAAAAACTGTAAATTTCTGATTTATGGACACACGGCTACTTCCCCCTCATGAGAGCTGAGAAAAGTAAGGCCCTTCTAAAAATTGACTAAGCGCTAATCAAACCAAAAAAGAAAACTTCCCCCTAAAAAAGTAGTTTGAATTCGAAAATTCAAAAAACTAATTGCAAATTAGTTTTACCAAGTAGCACTTTTTCTAAAAACTTACACGCTTGCAATTTAACTTCTACTAATAGCGATTCAGACTCTTCACCCGCTAATTTGATAAATTCTCACAATTATAAGAAGTATGAGAATGACTCTTAAAAGGAGGAAGAAGAATCAATTTTTGGCAAATGTTTATTATAAAAATTCAACTATTTAAATTCTAATAGAAATTGAAATTAAATCAGTCTCAGATTGGTCTGATGATCTTATTATTCACCAAAGTAGCAAACTTTTAAGAAAAAGGAAATTTTAAAAATAGTCTCCTGCTTATGAATAATAGAATCGATAACAATCATTTTCCAATAACACCTCCAACAACTATATTTCTTAAGCTAAAACCTTCTCCCCAAAATCTCAGGATAACAACTCTAAATAAAACGAGGGAAATTCTCCGGCAATCGGTGCTAAGAATCCAGTCGGTAGATGGGGAAACGATGAGCGCGCGCGCTTGTTTAAAGCAGTGGATCTCTACGGTTTGAGTGATTTGGAACGTATTTAGAATTACGTGGGAACTAGAAGTCTGAAACAAATCATCAACTAAGCTAATAAACTCTATGGCATAAATCTCTCTTACGAGGAATACCTTGAAACTTAAACATCTCTCTAGAAATAGAATGTATGCCAAGAAATAACAAAGAATGAAAAAAGTAACAAAATATCGAATAAAATGCTTGCAATCAATAGCTAAAACTTGGGTTCTTTGTAACTATAAAAATTGAGAAAGCAAGATCAGTAGTCAATACTTATCTAAGCTCTGTAAAAGCTGTCATTAGATGAAAATGTTATCCCAAAATAAACAATTTACAAATAGTAGAAATCATTCTCTGAGACAGCAACCCCAATAAATAATGATAGCTCACTGAACTTTCTAAATAATGATAGTTCTATGTCTTTCGAAGATAAAAATTGCTTTTTTTCAATCCATTAATTTTAAATGATTTGAGATAAATTTGATTCAGCTGAGAACTACTTATGTGACGATGACCAACTAGATAACTACATCAAGAAGTTTATCTCTCTAGTGAATAAATACGAGAGCTTGTACAAAATGCAAAAGAATATACATCCAGAGGACTAATCTGCTCTTGAGAACTTGATAGTTTAGATTCAAACTATCAGGTAGATTGTTACTGACTTAATGCAGAAAAATTTCTAGAACAAACGTGATTCTAAGGCTGAGAGAAAACTCACCTAGTCTCAAGGTTCTCCTAGTCTGAAATCTATGCCATCTTCCAGAAGTCTACTTAGCGATATTGTTTTAATATATCATATAATTATTTTAACACATTCTATACATCCACTATGCCAAAGAATCTGTAAGTCACTTTTTTAAACAATATGAGCTAGTTTTCAAATTTTTCTTCTGCCTCTTTAAATGGAGAGTGCGTTGATATTAAAACCAGATTAAACCGCGTGATATTAATGGACATGCTAACTCGGTTTAAATCGTAAAATGTATCATAAATGCAATCTAGATTCAACAGACTTAAGGAGTGGATTGATTTCAAGCTAAGGGGTCATGTACTTTATTAATTGAAACTATTTATTTAAACTATATATGATTTTCATTTATGTAAAACTAATTGTAAGTTATAAATAAACTTGAACAAGAATAAGATCAGCATTAATTGAATCATGTCTCTGAGGAACCTATGCAAGTAGTAGACGAACAACAAAAGCAACAAATTATATTAAATTTACTTTAAAAGCTAGAAAAATATAAAAGAATTTACTACAAAAAGCATATTATATTTTTTATGATTCGATATGTAAATGAGATTAAATTGATCCTGTTAAAAGAATAATTAATCATTTCTTTTATAATAAATTAAGAATCATTAATATTAAAATGAAAAAGTTGGGTAAATCACTACAGAAGCATTTCTCTAATAACATTAGGAATACAAACAGCTTTCAATAAAACCATGCATCCAATATTTAGAAAATGCTGTTCTTAAATGCCAAGCTTAGTCATTAATCCCAATTTAATTACTATTCTTAGAGAGCTTTTGTTAATTTTTATTTAAAATTGGAATGAATTGGTATAAAGAAAACAATTAATAATAGATATATTTTCATCTTTCACGACTCCAGTTAATGGTCAGACAAATGCACCATCAACGATTTTAACAAAAACTGCAATAAAGCTCGATAATCCTTACACAGGCGAGATTATTGATGAATTCCCCTTCCTTACAAAAGATGAGCAGTTGAAAATATTGGGACAAGCGAGGGATGCAGGAAATACTTGCAGATAATTAAATTTAGGCCAGAGAAAAGCAATTATTGAAAATATTATCAAATATTTAGTTGAGGTAAGTTTGAAGAAAATAGATGAAATCTTTTAAGTATTAACATTTTGATGTAAAATTAAAGAATGAAACTATTTTAAATATAGTATCTTGGGTGGGGTAAGCCCCAGAATAAATTTCCGTGCAGAATTCAAAAATTTAAATAATGTAGAATAGAGAAGTATTAGCCAAGGAAATTACTACTATGATGGGAAAGCCAATAGTTTAATCATGGGAAGAGATTGATACTTCAATTGAGAGATGCAAGGCAATCACTTAAATATTAATTCTAAAAAAATATAGCTTTTTGTATTAAAGTATCAATCGTTAGTCTTGCAGATGATGCTTTGGATATCGAACACATCTCAAGTATAGATGGTGTTAAGAAATATGTCATTAAAGAACCAGTAAGATTTATAGGTCCTTTTAATTGTTAATTTTTTATAGTTAGGAACAGTTTTAATATTGTCCTCTCATGATTTCCCCATCTTAAATGTTATTAACCACATGGTTCCTGCTGTCCTATCCGGGAACTCTGTTCTCTTAAAAGATTCACCTCGTACCCCAACAAGTAAGTCTCGGTCTTTTCTACTATTTAGAAGATTTATACACTTTGCAAACAATATATATCCCATAACTTTTCTGATTAGTTGGCAGACACTTTTAAAAAGCATGTGGTGACTCAAACATAGTCCAACATTTCCTGGCTGATTAACAATCAGTGAAAAACTTGTATTAAGAGCACGCGATCAACTATGTAGTGTTCATGGGTAGTCTTGGTAGTGCGCATGATGTTTATATGGAAGTTGCTAAAAATGATTTTATTGATGTTTAACTTGACCTGGGTTTTACTTTTATTCTAATATTACTTTGAGTGAAAAATCTATTTATAAAATTTTACGCATTTCTCTATAATAAATTTTGTAAATGGGCGGTAAAGAAGCAGCATTTGTAGCTGAGGATGCCGATTAGGATAATGCAATAGAAATGCTGCTTAAAGCATCGTTTTATAACACTGGTCAATCTAGAAATAGCATGCAAAGAATTTTTGTAGAGAAAGTTATCTACGATGAGTTTGTCAACAAGTTTTCTAAGAGAGCTTTACCTAATTTACAATTTAATATTTTTCAGTATTCTAAGTAATTAATTAATGAGAGCCTTTGAGACTCTAAAATTAGGGGATCCCATGGACGAATCAACAAATATTGGACCCTTGGCTACCTCTGAATACGTGGAAGTTATGTAAGACCTAGTTGACGATGCAGTAAGCATGGGAGGCTCAGTAGTTCTTGGAGGAACTTAAAATACTGATGAGCATGGAATGGGCAGATTCTATGAACCAACCATCATTTGCAATTAATTAAGCTATAAATGAATATAAAATAGGAAGTTACTCATTATATGTGCTAAATGCTACAAATGGCATGAGAGTATAAGCTGAGCAAGTATTCGGACCAATAGTGACATTTTAAGAGGTTGATGATGATAGACAAGCTCGCAGTTTGATTAATTCTTCTAAATATGGAGTTACCTCTTCTATCTTCACAAATAATGAAATAACTATGGACCTTATTTGTAATTAATTGTTGCAAATTATCCATTAACAATATATTTATGTGATGGACTATTTCATTGGAAATCTCAGAGTTGGTGTAGTTAACATTAACAAGTGCCCAGTCATGTAAGATCACTACTTGCCAGTAACTGGAAGAAAAGTTTGTAACAAAATTCTGTACAATTCAAAGTATGCTTTCGATAATTTCACAAGACTTAAGAGTGTCAATATGAAGATTATCATTTGATACTTCAAAAGAAATTGAATTTTACAAGATATTTTTATTTAACTTAACCTTTAAAAATGTTTGGATTATATTCTACTGCTATAGATTTTTTCCCATTATAATATCATAATATAGAAAATTGAAATAACTTGAGTACTGTAATATCTAGCTTTTTTAATCATTTGCAAAAAACTAATTTAAATTATTTAGATCTGAATTTTATTTACTTTAAAAAATGGCATCGAATCTTAATCACGAATAGAAGTCTTTTTATGAGCGCTCCCCTCTTTACCAAAATAAAATTCAATTGTCCTCTTAACAGTGGTAATTCCTAAAATACCAAGATTTTACCAATCACATGGACAGCATAAAATATAAGTCTAGTCGCAAAGACTTGCTTGAAAATATCCTAAAATTTCAAGAGGATGAGATAAGTTGAAACTTTGATCATAAAATTTAGTAGTCTTTCGGGAATGATGATTAAGTTAAAATTGAAGCTTAAACTTTACATGAATAAGGGACTTTCTAGAATGTTAAGTAAATCGATAGCAATGAATTACAGCAGTAGGAATTTTTAGATAAAATGCGAATAACAGGCTAGGAATTTAATAGAGAAGAGTTTAAGAAGTTTCTTAAACAGTCTAAGTAGTCAAATAAATCCTTGTTGAGAAGGAGTATAGATATACATGATGACTATGTTTATGAAGACTACAATGATTAAATTGGCATTTTCCCTTCTTTAGCACCTAAAACTACAAAATACTAGAATCTAAACCTATTCAGAGACAATAGAAATGAGGATAAGAAGATCATGAGCAAGTAGTAGGCTAAATTAAAAAGTATAGAATTTAGGAAAATGGTTTAATAAAAATATAGCCATAGAGATTAGGGGTAAATTAATAATGACTACTAACGTAAAACTTTGGGTGATAAAGTAATAGAGACTTCTTTCTCTTTAAATTCGAACAATTCATTTGATTATTAAAGAGACTATTTGGAAAATGGGTAACTAAACTAGTCTAAAATTATGAGTAAAGACAAATTTAAGCTATTAAAGACAAAGTTAGACAATATTAAGTATTAACATAGCATAGATTAGTATCGCTAAGAATCTCTGATTAAAAATTTCAAACTATAAGACTTGGGCACTTTTTAGAAAAGCATAGCTGAGAAGAATATCCAGAGAAAAACTATGAAAAAGATTCGTGAAAGCAGAATCAATCTTCTCCCTAAATTACTAACAAATAATCAAACAGTAATAGAAAATAGTAGTTACAATACTTCTAACAACTTAGATTATGGAAATAACACTCTTTTATCAAGTATAGGAGGTGGAACGTTTTTAACAAATCGCTTTAGAACTAACAAAAACGACTCTTAATTGTCTCAAAGTGTACTGTTCAAAGAAAGAGAATCAAAGAAAACTTTAAAAACCAGAAAGGATTTGGCTTCTATTCAATTAGTACTGGATGATTTCGCATTTTAACAAGCCAAACAAAATAATGTAAAGAGATTTAATAAACTTTAAGATAAAAATCAAACTATAAATTCAAGAATTTTTAACAACGACTCCCCATTAGGCATGAGCATACATTAAGTTACTTAGAATTCTATAGTAAACTATTCACCAAGGTCAATCTTAGACCAAACTTTTGATTCAGGGAATAAAAAACCAAAAAGAACAGAGAGAGATTCTATTTTAAGCTATAAGTAAATAATAACAAAACCCTAATATAAAAATAATTTAGAAGAGAAATAAGAGCCACTATAAATGAAGTCAACTTAAAACACATAGTCTTCCATAATTGATAAACACTTATTTCGAATTTAACCACTAGAAGTTTTAAAGCAAGACAATTTCAACATGTTTAAGGAGATACTTGAACATACAGTTATACCACAAAAATATAAAATAAGCGAGGATGAAGTGTAAAAAGCTAATAAAAGCGAATTTTTCAAGGAATTTGTTAAGAGTCACTAGTCCAAGATCGATAAGTAACTACAGGTTATAGCTAGTAGCTTCAATGATAATAATATCAATAGCGATATTACAGAGAATAATATAGGTAAACAATGCAAAGAGTACGTTAAAGGTAACAGCCCAAAATTTTATAATGAGAAGGACTTTATTATTTTAATTGTAAAATTCAATATTTTGTTTTTAAAGTCCAATCAAAATAAACAAGAAAGGTACCAAGATCCTATATAAACCTCAAAACGTTGGTTTAAAGAATTCTCTCATTGGTAAAACAAGTGAGGAAACTCCAATCAGCCCAACTAGGAAAGGGATGTTATTTAAATAATAGTGATATGAACCCTCTTTATATATATTTTATTCTAAAGTATAATTATTTATTTCTTTATTCATTCTTTTCTGTTCATATTAACACACTTTTAAGAAAGTAAAAATTAATTATAAAGAAGTATAAAAAAGCAACTAAAAAAAAGAAATAAAAAAATATATTAGCTATATTTATGCTTATGAATTGTCTTTATAATAATAAATCTATAATATTAAAATATATATAATTATGCAACCACCTCAAACTTAAAAAAGATTTTCACTCGATATAGCTAGTAAAATAGCAGGCACCCCTATTAAAATAAATATTACCGATGACCACTAAACTGATATATTTTTGAAAAATTTTTATTATCATTTTATATATTAATAATAGTTCTTTTCTAGTTTAGAGTGATACTAAATTAGAAACTAAAAATTTAGCAATGACTAGTACACCTATAAAAGCAATCTAAATTGAATCCAGTAGAAATATAAATCATACAAAATTCACTTCTGAAGTAAAAAACTCTTCTCGTAATTTTCTTTTTTATGATAATAATAAAAATAGTCAGCCCATTTCTAATCGGTAATAATTTAAAACTGATTTTAAAAATTCCCCATCTCAAAATATCTCACTCTCTACAAATAACTAAAATAAAATAGTTTAAACTCAAAGAATGAGTATGCTAAAATCGAATCATCAAGGTTATAAGAACTTGGATATTCTTAATTTATCAACTTTAAATGATTAAATTGACATTGATTTCCTTAGTTATAGAAATCCTTAAATAAAAATAGGTTAATATGGCACTTTTGATAGTAATAATTTATATGATAAGGGAGTTCGATAAGTTAATATGACAAATATTTAACAATTTGAAAAATATAGTAAGAAATTCAAGTAGAGAGGCAAATAAATAATTCAAGATTATATAACGTAGCAAGAACAAAAATTAAATGCAGATAGGGAAAATAAACTAAAGTAAGAATTTTAATAAGAGGATGGAAATGAAACTTAAAAGAACGCAGATAAATATAGAATAGTAAAACTTGAGTAATCTTTGATTGAATAAATGTCAACTACTATGTATCTTGATACAATTAGATAAGACATCAGTTCTAGACTATTAGAATTAGATAATGAAAAACAGAGTAAATTAAATTGATTACCAGAAATATAGTCATTCGCTCAAAGATCAACATCATCCACCACAATAGAATAGCCTAATAAATTAGACATGCAATAACTAGGAAATCATAAAGTCATGACATTAAAACCCAAGCTTCAAGATTTTAAAACTGAGAGAAATAATTGACAAAATCATCATAAATTTAGGATTGTAGATGAATTTACTCTATTCAATGAAGGGTTTGAAAAGTAGTCAAGTATATCATAAGTAGATTAGAAATTTTATGAGAGATTTAAGTTGAATTAGTTTAACAGCAGACCTACTAAAATGATTGATAGTTCGACTTTCATTCCAAATAAAAGCATATTAATTAATAGTCCTGATGACATTAAACTATTGTAAGATAATAACTTGATCAATAAACCAACTATTAATCATAAAAGTAAATCTCAAATACAAAGAATAAAGGTTTTATCATAAAAATCTGAAAAAAAAGAGTAGTTAAATCACTCAGTTTTACTTCCAAGCATATAAAATAGCTAATCCAAAGATCAGAATAATCCTAATGTATAAAATGAAATGAATATCGATGAGATTACAGAGGGCTTGAAACTACGACAAATTTAAAGAATGACAGGAGGCATATACGATAAACAAAAACTAAACCTCTCTAAAATCGACATTGCTTCAGCTTTTAACTCAGATAATCTTAAGAAAGAAAACTTAAATGAGATGGGAGGTGAGAACGAGGAACTTGAAAAAATTCTCTATGCCGATAAAATGAAAGGAAACTCTTATTTTCACAAATTCGCCTAGAAACATCAGTAGAAACTAGAAATTGTTCTGGATTAAATTTTAGCTAAGCCTGATAATTAAATTCTTGCTAAAAATCAAGTCAGTCCTCTCTTCTCAAATATTAACTTAGGGAGAAATTCAATATTAAGTAAACATAACAAACTTAAAAGCAAAAGTTTTTCACATAAGCAATCTGTCCAAACTAATTCACCTCCCTCAGAATTTAAATAAGACTTACTAAACTTCATAAATTAACATAATCACTATCGCTAAGCCAACCCAACTATATTTGATTATAGAAATTAAGCCAATGCTAATTTCGTAAAAGAAAAATTGAATTTCTTGAAACCTATAAAACTTAAAGAGCAATTTCAAAGTGGTGGTGAAAAAAGCCCAAAAACAAGTAATGATTTAAAATAATAGCAAAATCTATAATTTTAAACATAAGTTCAACAATAACTATAAAACTAGCTATTGGAAGATGAGAGCAATGTGAGAAGACTCAAAGCTGCAAATTATGGTAGATGGTATATCAAACCAGAATAATACAACAAGAAAATCTCAAAGCTTAATAAGTAGCTTGATTTGTATAATTAAGGCAAGAATTTGCAGCAAAATATTGATTGAACTATTTTGATTATTTTTTTAATTAAATTGTTTCATTTTTAGTATTAAAGAATCTTCAATTAATATCAATTTTAAATATTACCAAATTGAAGAGAAAACTGTTGAAGTAATCAAATGAATTATTTATAATAGAGTAGTAGGAAAAAAGAGTGTTATAAGTATTTAAATTAATATAGTTAATAATTACTTTAACAAATTAAAACATGATAACTTTGTTTGAACTCAAGAACAAGGGATTCTGCAGACTATTTATCCGTACACCCTTCTACATAAAAAACTTTGTGCTCCTTCTCTAATTGGCATTTGTGCTCTCAGTCGTCTATCTGGTCTATTTCAGGAAAGATGGTCTGGTTATATAAAATATTTCCAAGATTTTAAAGGGACTTAACTCGGAGACTTTCAATTACTTAGAGTCACACAGTGATAGTCTCAGACTCACTAAACTTCTGAACAATTATCAAGCATAGATATCGAGCAATTAGTTTATGGATGATTGTGTGAGGATTAACAAACCATGCAAGTTTGAGGGGTTGGCTGCTGGATGGGCTGCTTCAGATAACTGGCAATTCGATAGCGAACATGCATATAAATACCTGGAAGATAAATTGGGGAATGAAAAGATTTAGGTTTATAAGTTAACTCAAGAAGATTATGATTTATTCAGAAGCTCATCTGATGGAAAAATAAAAAACGTTATCCTCCTTAACTAACTACCATTTTATACATATTTTAAGTAATGATTTAATGGAAACAGTTTCTAACAAGGCAAAGAAGTCTAAATGACATACAAAGAATTTATCGAGAAGATGTCAAAAGATGATGCAGCTGATTACAATTTAAGAGATAGATCAGACAAATTAATGGAAATATTAAAGAAAGATGTAGAAAACCCTAAATTCTTTGAGGCAATTAATCGATTCTATAGACTAGAGCTAATGCAAGGGTAGTCTTTCGTATAATAAGCTCATTACTAGAGAGATGAGTAAATGCTTTGCTCTATTGATGGTGTTTTACAAGTTATAACAAAATAAATAAACTTATGTTCATGGTATTTATAAGCTATAAGCTAATCCCACATGTTTTCAGATAAGAAGTATATGCAGGCAAAGACAAGATAATAGTAGATGAAGAATCGCAAGATAATCCTAAAAATGCAGTTAGAATTTCAACTCCTGACACGTGCTCACCCGTAAACTTTTTCGAGCCAGACACTTCAGTCTATCCTCTTTTTGAAGACATCGACCGTAAGTAAACTCAAATGCTTATTATGCATTATTTATTTTACATAAATATTTGGGAATATTTACACAGTCCTATTACATGAAGGAGACTGCTTATACGTACCAGCTTTTTACTACCACCAATACATAGCAAAGACAGAACAATAACCAGATGTTAAAGGAATCAAGCCTAGTTCAATTGCAGTGTCTCTAAAATACAAAGGAAACAGTATACTTCTTGATAAGTTCATGACAGCAGTTGAAACTAACATTCTATCATGAAGAGTAGTAGTGTTTGAAAATAAATTTATTCCTTTAATTACAATAAAAGTTAAATTTAAATACAGTTAAAAAAGTATAGGATGGGGTGGAACTAAGGGTATTTCGTAGACTCAAGAAGAATATTAAGCTTAAATATAATTAAATCTATTATGCATAAATCTTTCATTCATTGTCTTCATCAGCTCCATCAACTTATTCATCTGGGTTTTCTTCTTCTACTGGAACTGGCTCTTCATAAAGTGGTATAAGAAACATTAAAAATTAACAATAAAAAGCGGTGTTGGCTCTGGCTGTTGATACCATTCATTGCCTGGGTCATCCATAATCTTGGGTGGGTGAACAGGGTAGTAGGACTGAGTTTCGTATTTATGACCATTTCCAACATAGATAGACATGTAACGACCTTAGGTGTAGAAAGTATATGAACCTGGCCACTAGAGAGATCTAACAACGACAACTCCGTAGTTAACTTTTTTAGTAGGAATGGCTGGATGTTAGTAAATGTTCTTATCACCACAAAGCTTCACAACCCAAGCATTTTGCTTTGAGTTCTCAGCTACGGGAACTTGTTTGTCTTGACTAATTGGCTTCAATTTCTTTTCAATAGGATCTCTCTCCAACAAAGCTTTCATCAAACTTTCTTCAGTAACTTCCTCTTGGCCTTCTACTGGCTCTGGAACTTCAGGAGGCATGTGAACTGTTCTCCCTGCTAAGAGAATTGACTGGTTGTAGTGAACCCAGCTATCTGGTTTAGCTACGTTATGAGTGGTTGGAAGTTCAAATGGAGCATCCCCTTCTGGTTAAAAATCTTCTATTTCATCACTATCCGGATTAACCATAAAGAAGCCTACTGGAACAATAGTAGTTGAGTGAAAGATTCTTGCGATTTATGCGCGGAGATAGTGTTTCTCTTGACCAAAAAAGTATGGATTAGTGTAGATTGTTCTCTCTAGATCTCCTGAGAATAAGACTTTGATAAAAATGAAACTATAGTATTTGAATCGCCTTTGATTTATCTTGAAGCAATTATATCCTTAGGTAATAAATCTGGGAGTTTGGTCCATTTATCAAGGACATTATTTGAAACCCAGTAAACAAACTTATTAACTCCAGTTCCTCTTGGTTCAAAATCTGCTGGCTTTTCTGGACCACCTTCTTCCTCGTCTCCGCCTTCAAGTTAACCCTCAGCTATATAATAATCTGCCTGAGTGCCATTGATCTTTCCAAAGAATCTTATGTTTCCAGCACCACTATCGATTGCCAGCTTCTTTAATGACTTCATTATTCTGTAAGCTTCAATTTCTCCGAATCCAATGCCAGCCCATTCGAATACTTTCTAGTCACTAATTAAATCTGACACATAACCTGTTGCAGCAGGAGGTTCTTCGCTAGTACCAGCATCTGGATTTTCTTCTTCTTCTGTTTCTGAAGCAGGTTTCTATAGAATAATATTAAGACAAAGTAAATTTAAACTTTAAAGCCCATTTCCAATAAAGTATACAACTTACCCTAAAGAATGAAAGTAGCTTCTTTATATAAGCCTATTATGAATTAGCGAGGTCTACGTAGTCCTTAACTTCCTCAGTTATTAAAAAGTTCTTTAACCTTAATTCCTGGTTATTGCTAAGCGTCTCTCCATCATGCTTAAGCAAGTAAGAAACTTCCTCCAATTTATCAAGAGCTTGGTCTGGGTAGTGCATAATTAACTCCTTGAAGACGCTTTGGAGGTGTGCGTAGAGGTCTTACCCAGTGGTTGACTTGGCATTCTTAAGGAGAGTCTTAAGGTTATCGTATTATTTCACATGAGTACCGCCGAGGTTGCCGTGAGCTGCGTGAGCCTTATGATGTAGATCAGCCGTTGCCATTTTGATTATTTTCTTAAATTTAATTTATTTATATTATTGGTATAATGTATTTAAAATCCAAACTCACTTATAAATATTTATGATTTAAAAATAAATTTAAATAATATTAATGATATTTTTAAAGGAATTTTTTAAAGGAAGTTAATTTTAGCAATATAATTGAAGTAATGTAGCAATATCTGTATTTTCTTAATTAAATTGAGAATATATTATAATTTTAATGTCTATAGTTATGAATCAAAATAATAACGTTACCTCCTCTACTTTAAATCAGAACATCACCCAACATCACGTAGTGATTATGGATGGGTCAAAGATTGATAATTCAGGTATCTTTGGCAATTTAGGCAAGGGTCATCGCATTTTCATCAATGGAATTAACAGTTTAATTGGTCACAGTATCTTTGAAGAAATGAGAAACGATCATATAGCTATTCATACAGGTGAAACCCCCAATAAGTTCTTTGGTACTGTAAATCAAAAGGATGCTGAGACCATTCCAGTACCCTCTCCTCAATCAATTAAAGTCCTTAATAGTAAATCAAAGCCAAGAACTTTCAGAAAGTAGGTGGCCTCATGCGATATTTTTATCTTGAATTTGATGGATAACAGCGGCAGTGAATATGAAGAAGTGGAGTATGTTTTGAAATTCCTCAAGTCACCAAGTGATGATTACAAGTAATACATGCCTGCACAGTAAACTGTGATTCTTCTCTCAAGCGTGATGACTTGGTTGAATACCCCAAAGAAGCTGAAGAAAAACTTCCCAAGAAATAAAGAGGATGATTCAGATATCGAAGAAGAGAAGAAAACCAGGAGATTCCTAAGAGAAGATGAGAGTGACTCTGAAGGAAGAGAAGAAATGAAAAAAGTACCAGAAAGCGAGAAAGTATTATACTTTACAGATAATGACTACTAGCAAAGAGTGCCACCTCCCAGATATCAACAAGTTAAAAACCTTGAGAATCTAGCTCTATCTCTATAAAAAAGCAATAAAAACTTAAGAGTGCATGTTTTATGCAGTGGCTTGCTTTACGGAAATGGAGAATCTAATAATGTATTCTATGAGTTCTTTAGAAGAGCATGGCTCTCTCTTCACTAAGAATTGGCTTCATTGCCTATAATTGGAAACGGTAAAAATAGAATTCCTACCATCCATGTTGTTGATTTGGCAAGGTCAATTATACTTTAAGATATTTAATGAGATTTATAAAGCATTTTTATAAGCACGTTATCTAAAGCAAAAGTCTTTCTTAACAATATTTAATTGCAGTTGACTCTGCAATTAGACAAACTTAAAAGAAAATTATGAGAGCTATTTCAACTGGAATGGGTAGTGGTCTTGTCAAGCATGTTGATTTGGACGAAGTAGTTGATGAAGATTGGTCAGAGTATATCGCTCTTGACTTAAAATTAAAGGCTTCTGAAATATTTAGAAGAGCTTCTTATTGGCACAATAAAGCTGGAATCAGGAAATCAACTATGCCTCTCCTGAACCAGGAATTTAATTTATACAGAGGGCTATTCCCTTTGAAAGTTTTGGTAACAGGTCCCCCTGCTTCTGGTAAAACTCATTATTCATAGTATTTAGCCTAAGCTTATGGCGTCCCTCATTTAAAGATACATGACTTGGTCTAGATGGGCTACAAATTACAGGACCACTTGGGAGAAGAAATTAGAAAGAAAGCAGAAGAAATTAAGGATTAAATGGTAGCTGATTATGACAAGGCAAAGAAGAAAAAGGACCCAGAACTAGACAGAAATACTATAAAAGTTAGATTGCCAGATGAATTGCTCTACAAACTAGTAAGACTACAGATGTCAACAGCAGCTTGTAGAAACAAAAGTTTCGTTTTGGATGGTTACCCAAGAAACATTAACGATGCTAAGCACATATTCCTAAATAAGATCGAACATTCAAAACCCCAAAACCCCTTAGTGAGGTTTATAAGTGCTTTGATTTGTAGGGTATAGTTGGGGTCTTATTGGGGTTAGTAGAGAATTAGGCCAATTTGCAAAATGAGAAATAGAAATTAGC
>ARYC01009022.1:0-15830 GCA_000711775.1 Oxytricha trifallax | reverse complement strand
AAAGTGAGGAATAAATAATACTTCATAATAATATATCAAACTTCATTACTATTCCTTAGTCTAATTTAATATCTATATAAAAATATTAATAAAAATAATTGCCTCTAACAGAAAAAATAAATAAGATCTAATACTTATATTTACAATTATATAACATTCTATAATTAATCAGACATATTTAACATATATAAATTGAACAAATTTTCAAGCAAATCTATTATATAGTTTTTGTATTTAAGGAATTTTTTATTCAAAATTTTTCTACTATTTCGACTGAATATCTTATTACTTTAGGATTTTTCTAATTGTGTAATGGTTGAAAAGAAATATGAATTTAAGGTAATATGCTTGGACTTCAAGTTATTATTAATGGGAGTATAAATTAATGATTACTTTAGTTAAAAAGAGGTACACCTGATATTCTAATTAAAAGATCTAGGCGATAACTAGATAAGTAACTTATTAAGGGAGTGAGTCCTAAGACAGCCTTTCATAGTTTAAATTAGAATCAAGCAGTTCTTAAGATTAAAAACACTGCTTAAAAATAAATAATATGAGGCTTGCACTTGACATAGGCTGATATTTTTAAGAAATATTTACAAAAACGTCACTATAAAATATTTGAATTACTATTACAAACTATTAACCCCAAACTAATTTAAAAATAATATGTTAGTTTTTAAAAACCAAAAATTTAATCAAGCTATTAGGGGTTTTAAATATAGATACCAATCGAATTTAATTTCTCAAAAGTCTCAGGATCTACTATATTTTTGAACTTACTTAACATTTTACCACCTAATTCATTAATAAATTTTTAGACTTATTCATTTCTAGAAACTTCAGAAATGAGCGAATTCAGAATATTTGGAAAAATCTCCAGTAAGTTCTAAATTGCTTTGAAATCATGGCGTACAGCTTAATCTTCAAACATAAGTAAGTAGTTCAGATTTTAAAATTAAAATATAGTATTATTGAATATTGTTTTAATATAAATTAAGATTTAAACAAATATAATGGATTTTTATCTTCTCCCTTCTCATTTTAATATTATTCAAATAAAGGCTTTAAGGCTTTAAGTAATGGCCAATTTTATTAATTACTTGATAGTAAAGCGAGATCATTAACATTACTCATTAAGCTAATTAATTAAAAAGGAAAAAATGAATAAAAATTTATCATTTTAACTTCTGACTAATGAAAAATATAAGCTAAAGTTTCTCTAAGTAATTATACTTCTCTTTCAGTCATATCTTTTGTGATAACTGATAATTTATTTCTTTCTATGAACTCTTATAAATATTCTTAACTTTATTAATTTGGCAGTAACTTGTTAATTAAGTCCTAATATACTTCTAAGAATTATTAAGGAGTACAATTAAGGGTTTACCTTCCAAATGTCACTTGCTTTAATTTATTTATATATTTTAATAATTAATAATTTATTATAACAGCTCTTAGTAAGATTAATAGGTAAGTATTAATGTAAGAAACATTCCATCATATAACTTGAAGAACTATGTTTTATCACTCTCTTAGAATCGATAAATTTTATGAGACATGTTAGAACTTCACATTTTGCCATTTTAAAGCCAAATTTAGTGCTTTCTTATCTAAGTTAATTTAGGTGAGGAATTATCTCAAATATTTATTCATAATTCTGTTTGACCTAATTTATAGCAATGTCAGAGGATTTATATTTCGAGGTTAGTCTACAGTATTTTTATAAAAGTGCTTAAGTTAAAATATTACTGATTTTAATTCTTTGAATATAAAATAATCAGTAATTAAAGTAGGGTACAATAATTTTTATAATCGAGAAGCTATTTCTTAAATAATTGCTTACATCTTTTTACTTATTATTCAGGTTTTAAAATTTTAAAGAAAAATCTCTATTATTTTTTCAATCTTCTTGCTAAGATAATCTTTTATTCCTCTTCTTAAATCTTGAAATTGTCTTTATAGTCATTTATAATGAAAATAAATGCAATACATTTTATTTTTTAAATTAAAATAGTTGGAATATTATTGAATGAAAGATGATTATTTTTAATTACCATATAACGAATATATAAAATATTCATTAACCTTGGATTTTATAGATTAGAGTAAGATTCTATTTTACTCAAAATACTCATAATTAATTTCAGTTTTTTGCATTATTTCTCTAAATATTTCCGTGTCTTCGTTTGAAATGTTTTTATTCAATGCTATTCTATGAATTAAGTAGTTTACATTACTTTCATGTAATTATTATTCATATATATTTTGGTAAATAAAAATAGTTTAGAGGAAAGTGGCCAAATTTATCAACTTACATAGCCAGATTATCACTATTATTCCCTCCAATTAATTTAATTCTTTTGTAGAGTCTCATTCTCTCTATCGGAGTTATGTGTGAGTTCAAGAACACGAAATGCAATTAATTTTAGTTTTTTATTTAGTTATTGAGGTTTTTAAACATTTCTAGTCCAATAAGATCCAATACCTTTTCAAAGGACTCTGCGTTGAATTATAATTTAAATCAATTGATTTGATTAAAAAGCAACTTTAAGAATAAAATGTCTTATATAAATTCAATAATTTATACATGATAAGCTTTGAGACTACATTATATCCATCTTCTGAAGGTAAATTAAGCAAAACACTCAGCAACTATTTATCATCTTTCATTAGTTAGGTTTCGTAACTTTTCTTAGGCATCTTAGGAACACTTTATTGCTTTGAGTTTGTAGCAAGATCTGTAAGTATATTCGTACCAAATTCTCTGTCAAATTAAATCCCATTATATATAATAGTTATTTGTAAAACAATTTAAAAGCAAATAAGATGTTTCTGATATCAGAGAATGCTCTCATATCAGCAGAAACTATCTCATCCAAGAATTCTGAGTATTTTTCTTGAGCTTTCAAACTCTTTAATTTCTCGTTCTTCAATCTCTTAAATTTTTTTTGGAATAAATTACATTTAATTATTTATCACTTAATAAGTTTGACAAACATTTTATTAACAAAAACCACTAAGTTTTATACAATTTTCCAATATTTTTAAATTAACTTTTGAGATATTTAGTTAACACATGAGCAGATTGAGTTATTTTTCTCGAGTCATTTGGACAAATTGAATGGGAGGGTAGATCATTTCTTCAAAAAATACATCAACGACGATGATAATAAATCCAACCATTTCGGGGTATTGGAAGTTATAATTCACAAAATATCATTCGAGTTGTTTCATTTATTTATTGAAAAGTAAATTGACCATTTATATAGTAAATATTGTTTGAAAGATACTTTAATTATGCACTAAAGAGTAAGGGTTTACAGTTATTTTAATATTATAAACATAGATTATGACGGAGAAGGTATGCAAAAATATTATAAATTTCATTGTTTAAATATACTCTTGAATACAATATCTTAAAATTTAAATAACTTTTTTTGCAAACTAAATTCAGGAGAATGATTTTGAAAGCACTTATGAAAGTTAAAACTTCAGCAACCGAATACAGTTTATCTAAGAAACATGCAATGTTGAGATAAAAATAGATGATGCAATATTTATATAGCAAGGCCCCTTAATTTGCTATGAATGATTCATATTATGAGTTGATTTGTGGAGATAGTTAGGAAATGACTATTTTTAATTGAATTTTCAATTTTAATGGTATTTTTTTTAATTTTTTTTAGCTTATAAAATGATAGGTGTTTAAAGTATTTAAAAATTTTCCACATATATTTTGAGTTATTAAATGACTAGAAACAAATTGGGTCTCAAAAGACCAGATACTTTCGGCAAAATTTTATCTATGAATTCTCGCACTTTTTGTATTATAATATTGAAATAATTGTCCTATCCTAAATACTAAGACAGTAATGTAGAGAAATTAAATCATTAAGAGAGAAATGATTGGCAGGTTTAAGACCTCAAATTTGACTATAAATCCCTCATTATCTAATGAAACATGGCTCCTACCTCCTCAATAAAATATTAATGTAAAAGTTTAAGCTAGTGCTCAGGGAGGTTCTTCTAAGATAGTAAGGTTAATAAATTAACAATCTAAAACTTATTATAGAATGATGAGAAGGGTAAGAATTCAGTAGGCAAAAATTAAAAGATATAAAGATAAAGACAATTTAATCAAAATTTATAATTAAAATTATATTGGAGCTGATCAGACGAATTTGATTTTAAATTTGCAATAGATAATTGTTTAAGGAAGGTAAAAGAAAACAACGAATAAAAAACAAGCTTCACAAGAATGAACTAATTCAAGCAAAAAATTGCTCTAATTTTTTTACTCTATAAATTTTTATTAAAATACAGTCAAAATGTTCCATTCGTAAAAATTTCAAATTTGTTTACTTATATTATTATTATTTTCGAATATATTATATTATTATGATTAATCATCAGTAAGAGAATTTCAAAGCATGTCAAAAGATTAAATAGTAAACACCGTAAAAGAAGAAATTTCAGGAATGTCAAATAATTTGATACTCCTCAAAGAATATTTAATTAAAATTTAGTCTAAAAGCAATATCCAGAGCATTAAACTTATCAATTCAAGTAAATGTCTTATATCTGAATAATATTAATTAAATATTTTGAATACAAAACAAAATTTTATCATATTATGAATAATTTATATAACTGATAAAGAAATTTGAGAATAGAGAGAGTAAATAGAGATGGAGAATGCCTCCACAATAATCTCAAAGCTTCAGCAACTCTATTCTCATCATAAGATAGGTTCCCTCTACTTTAATCAAAATTAATATAAGTTTAATACAAATATATAAGATTCTCTTATCTAAAAAAGATAATTGTAGTTTTAAGTAAGATTTGAATTTAAACAATAATAGTGAATGAATTTGAGGACTAAATCATACTCCAAAAAATAAATGTAATAGAAGATTCCATTTTAGACTTAATTGATACTTGCTCAGTGACTATATTTATAACAAATATATACTTGCCTTATAATCCATCAAATATTCATGTATTTTTAACTAAAACAGAATCATTATGGCAGAAAGCAATAAAAAGTAATACTTGGAGCTACCACACCTCTGACAAAACGGCATAAACCACTTTGTCATTTCAAATTAAATTCATGCTGAAGTTTGAAAAGAAATTAATTGAAGAGATTAAAAACTTACCACAAGATTAATAAGGATAGGATGATGACGACGAAATGATTTTAAGTTATTCTAATAGTGGATTAATGTGTATATAATATATATATATTTTTAAATTCAAATATTTAATGTGATGGTGACATTGGTGAAGATAGTTTATTATCTAAATTAGATCAATAAGGGGAACATCACAGGTAATTGATTTTAAATATAGTTTGTTTTTTTTTAATATATAAACTATAAAATTTAATTAAAGTAGTTGATTAAAATGCTTGAATCAAATGGGAGTCCATTTTATTGCAAATTCTTAATAAGTATTAATACCCTTTTTCTTAGTAAACTATATTAAATTAATAGCAGGCTGATGCTTTACTTCATCTTAGAGAGATTTTCTACAATAAAAAATTCTTTTATTTTAACTTAACAAAATTTTTATAAGCTGATGTATACTCAGAATATATGAAAGTATTTGAAAGAGTCGATGACTCAGTTGATAAAATATCTCGTCCTATCTTTATAGGGATTATTTTTATAATTTTTCCTCAAAGTTTACTAATTTCAGCATAGGTGACTTATCATTCATAAAAGAGCAGAGTCAATACGAATGCTTAAGACAGTAATTCTTTGAACAGCATATCAAAAATGAAATTAATAATTTCAAAAGAGAGGCCATTCCTCAGCATTTAATGAAGCCTTATATGTATCCTATTTACACTATCTTCAAATTTTAATTAATTATAAAGAGGAGAGAAGTCCGGAAGTTAATTTAAATGCTTCATTTATAAGAATTTAGTTAAATTTGACGATGAGGAACTCCAAAGAAAAATTATAACAAGTGAGAAAATAATGTCCTTATTACCAGTTGCACATGTCGTGAACTTATTTATGATGCTTGCAAATAAACCTATTTCCTTAGATCACTATGTGAATTCCCTCTTAAAACTAATGATCCCGCATTTAGGAGTAGTCAATAATCTATCAATTCACTTCTAACGTGAGCTAGTGAGTGACTTTAAATTGCCTGTAAAACTATTAGCTACAAGAGACTTAAATTTCAGGTTACCTTTAACTATTGAAAGCTTGAACGATCCAGTATCTTATCTCATAAGTGCAATAGATTCAACATAGCCAAGGAATATTTAGCTGAGAGAAGAGGCAAGGTGACCATCCAGCATTTATTGACAATGCTTATGAGTGATGGAGTTATGAAGAGATTAAGAAATTATTCGCAGGTGGATGCTCTCAAATTAAATCAAAGGATATCGATGAATAAAGACTTAAATAATAGAGAGTTGAAGATTTAGAGGATAACGAAGTAAGACCTAACTTAAAGAAATTAAGTGAAGTCGAAGGTTTATATACATGGTTGTTGATCAATGTTAAAGATATAGAGCAAGTCAAATGGATAGATTAGTAACTTGGTGGTGGGCTTCTTGACAAAGAAATCGATTTTTAGAATAGCTTTGATTTAGTAGATAAAAGTGATTCAGAATAGAATCCCGACTAAAATTAAGTTTAGAAATATGGCATACTTCATAACTTACTGTCTAATGGATAAATCATTATAAATACATTTTTCAAATTTATTTAATTAGTAAAGTTTATTACAAAGAAGCAAACTTGCTTGTAAATATGGCAACAGAATCTCAAAGGAAATAGCTTATTGAAGTTAGAAGACCATTTAATGAACTGTTAAATAAAGAAACTTTCATCTGTCCATATACCCTTGCATTAATAAATTCATAATATGATCTCTGCGATAAACTACTTCCATAGATTGATAAACATAATAAATATATATTAAACTTAAGTGTAATTAAATTAACAAGTTGATGTATTAAATATAAAACTTTTATATTAATTTATAAGTAAATTGCTAATAATAAATTATTTTTAAAAACAGCATGAAATAATCCAAAGCGAAGATTTAAGATTAATCTACAATTTCTTAAAACTAAAATAAATAACGGTTTTATCAGAAAATCAAAGAGCTAAATAAATTTCTCAATTTATGATAAAATATGAACAAAGTAACTTAATTAGTAATAACGATAATGCTAGTGATAAGTTTTAAGTTTTAAAGAAAATGCTATTAGTGCCTAGTTTGTTTATAATAATTTTGTATTAATATTCTAAAAATAAGAAAATTATTTATTATAGTATATTGGCAAAATTTGAAGAATTTGAGATAGATTAAGATTAAGCAAATGATTATTTTAATTAGATAATCTTGTAAATTGTTTATAGATTTACAATTTAAATGATGATGAGGAAGAAGTCAAAGAATTTTTATAAATTATAAATGATTTCTTTTTTTATAAAAGTTAATAAAGATACAAAATTAAAAACAGTCAGCAATAAAGATATAATTCATTTCAAGTTAGAAATAGAGAAAAAGCTTTTTGACTGTTGTGGAATTTTAATTAGTAAAATATTATTATTTATATAAATTTCTCTAGTAATAGATGCATTTATGGTAAATTCCTTGACTAAAAACATCAATATTTCAAAGCTCTTTGACAAAGTTATATTAACTAATCCCTACAAATTCTTGCTGATACTTGAAAAAGGTCTAAATATGAATGAAATTGTTTAGAAATATAAAAAAGAGGAAGAAATCAAAGAGAATGGATTAGTTAAAGATTGGAATATAGAGCTCCTTACTAGGCCTTATACTTACCTTGAAGAAAAGGGGATGATTGAGGAGAAATAAAAATGCCAGTTTGATTTATAAGCATATGAAGAGATATTCAAGAGTCATGATATTAAATTAAAAAAATTATAGTATAATCTAAAATTTATTCTTAAAAAAACTTGATAAAGTATATATTGCTTTTTTATGATGTTCAAAGGTATATCAAATAGGTTTAGGAAAATCCTATAGAAAACTAACTTTCACTCTCCTACTAATTATTTGGTGAAACGTTCAAATAAATGATGAAAAATGGCACAAATCCTATGCATTTTGGCTTTAATTATTTTATGATGGAGGCTCACAAATCATTCCATGTTCTACAAGACTTAAAGCCAGCATAAATAGTCAAAGATCAATCATCAAATTTAATTTATAGATTTTATTAATTTACAGATATAATTTACTTGTAAAATGGCTTGGTAGTCATGAATCTTTAGCTCATAGAATTATAGCACTATCTCAAACAAATGGGTTATTTAAATCAGGGGAAGTAAAAATTTAAGATATTTTAGGCTTTGATATATACAGAAAGAAACATATTTAGGCGGTCTCCATAGATTCTGCTTCATATTTGAAAGATTAAAAGACTTTAGATGGTTAAATGATTACTGTTTTCAGAAACAAAAAAGAGAAGCAAATTTTAAGTTGCTACAATGCATAGGAGTTGGCTTTCTTGATTTATGTTGTTACATCTTGGGATGCTTAAGAATTAAGATAAAAGCTTAGTAATCCAGAGATGGAAAATGTTAATTACGAAGAATTATAGACTGAAGTAGTTCCATCTTACCCTGAGATACCTGATAAATAGTTCACGGACAGATATCTTATTGAGTACTATCTTTAAAATGCTGTTTTACATAGGTAGAGCTTGAGACAGTTTACTGAAAACAAAGATTCTTTAATAGACATAAAACAATATAATTGTTTTTACTTTATTTATTCTGTTGATTTTGAGACTCAAATCTTTAAGATTTAACTCTTATAATTATAATTAAATTTAAGTCTTTAACATTGTAATATTTCTCTTTAATTTTAGGGGATGCTCTAAAACTATTACACAAGACTTGCTCTTCTTAAACCTCTGAACTTAAAATGTTAGCTTAAACACTATCACACAATCTCAAAGTTCCTCATGAGGTCAACCATCATAACTTATTATAATGTCTAGATCAAATAACTAGATTAGTACTTCCTATTGAAGACATTCAATTGAACGATAACAACACTTTCCACATGAAATTTGAAATATCCAAAACAGTATACCTACAAGTTTACGCTTAGCTTGGAATCTCAGAAGATGATAAACTGGGTTAAATAGTGGCTAAATTAGATTTCTAAGCTTTACATCTTAGTAACTTAGTGGATTTCATGCGTGGATTTGTTGAATAAAGCAGAGAGAAATAGATCGAACCCATAGTCAAAAAGAAAGCAGTTACTAACACCAATATCTTTGAATTAAATTAAAAAGCTCTGGTTACTCTCGACTTCGACATAGTCTTGACTGGCAAGTCAGAAGTTAAGAAAGTTAAGGATTATACTTTCTACATTGTCATTAACAAATCAGATTTAGTTGAAGACATCAATAAACTTCAACCAATCGGGTTATAGCTGTTGAAAATGATAATGCAGGAAAGAATCAATAGATTCACTTAGAAGTAATAGGATATTGTAAAATAATGGAATAATGGGGCACTGACAAATGATGCAATTATTGACTATCAGAGAAATAGCAAGGTTATCGAGTATAAAAAATAATGGAATGTATATAATTACTTTTTTCTATTTGTTATAATACAGTCTCGAAGATTTCGCTCAGATAGATATCATTTTGAACAATATACAATCACAAAAAGATGTTGAAAAGAATTTAACTCTATAGCAAAGATTATACTATTAAATAATTCTAGAGAACTTTACAATATTCATTTTAAATATGAAATGAAATTCATTTTTAAATTATAAATATTTAAACTTTATTATGGAAAATAATCATTAATTCTAAAAACAGTAATAATTCTCTGAGGAATAAGATCACCACTATCGCCTCCTTGAAAAATAAGGGGAGGGTACTTTTGGGACAGTATACAAAGCTGTAGATTAGCGGACAGATACTATAGTAGCATTGAAAAAGATTAAAATTCGTAAAGCAGATGATGGATTGCCCAGAGAATTCTTAAGAGAAGTAGAATCACTAAAATTACTCTAAACTCAGACATAATAATAGCAGGCACAGGATCAAAATTATGGAAATATTGATAATATCATAGAGATAAGGGAGGTTTTTGTAGGGAAAACCAGCATTAATATAGTTTATCCATTTATTAAGAGAGATTTAAGTAAAGTTATACAAGATATATAGAGACCATTCACAAATGATGAGGTAAGTATAATTAAAACTCACAATGGTTATTTTTAATTTATAGTTTTAACATTTATTTTTTAATTTAGATAAGAGCAATAACCAGATAGATTTTAAATGGCCTTAATTTCATCCACTCTAATTAATTAATGCACAGAGATTTAAAACCAGCAAATATTTTAATAACTGATGATGGAATTGTGAAGATTATTGATTTTGGTCAAGCCAGAGTTATTGATAAAAATTAAGAACTTGGGCTAACCTACACTTTAGATATCGGCACTAAGTAAGCAATATTTTCATTTAATTAACTCAAATTGAATAGATGGTACAAAGCACCTGAAATATTTATGGGGAATAAGAAATACAATGAAAAGATTGATATGTGGTCAATGGGATGTGTAATAGCTGAGTTGGTAGATGGATGTGTTTTGTTCCCAGGTCTTAGTGACATCGATTAAATAGCCAGAATTATGAAAGTATGTGGAAATTATGTTGAGAATGATTTGCACCAAGATATCAATCTAAATATATTAATTTATTTTTTATTTATTTTTTTTATTGTTTATTTTCAAGAGCAATGTAATTTAAATTAAAAATTTATTGTTGTGAATGAAGGATAAAAGCTGAAGTTTACAAATAACGAAAGAGTAAATTTCAGTGAATACATTATTTAAGATTAATTATAATGTTTTATTAAAATACTTTGGGAACAGAATAAACAATCCTGAATTAATTGATTTAATAGATAATTTGCTAGTCCACAATATTGATAGCAGACTCAGTGCTTCTGAAGCTCTTTCACATGCTTTTTATAAACAATAAAATAAAAATAACTAATCTGATTAGCAAATTGTTGCAGAATTACTATATGAATTGTATTAATGATAATGATTTAATATTTTAATTTTGATAATAACGATAAGTCATAGTATAATTCTAATTATAGAATTAAAAAAATAAATACCATGGATTATTAATTAAATTAATTTATTTTTTGAAATGGAAATAGGTGGAACCAATATTATTATATCGACTTCAGCTACTGACACTACTTCACCAATTTAATTATCTTCAACTTTTTCACTCAACACTCTTATTATAGGAGTTCTTTAATTATTTATATTTTGTATAAAATGTTGAAAATATATTAGCAATAACAGCAATCATAATTTAGTAAATTTTAGCAGTCGAATACAAAAAGAATAATCTAGTAACTCTAGTAAATAATAAATGTAATAGCAATAAATAAAGTAGCTTAATCATTAGAGTCATCAACATTAAATATAGCAGCAACAATAAAACAAAAAAATCAATTATATGGTTTTTTTACATTTATGAATAATTTATTAAATTTATTTTTGTTGATGTTGTAAATATACAGATTTAATTAAATTATTTCATTATTATTAATAATTTAAATAATATGATTAATGAGAAACTTATAAATAATCAGCCTTATACTATTAGATAAACTAAAATTGCTATTATTTAAATCAGCTTTAAATTAATATAATTATCAACTCCCTTTTATTATTAAAAATTTAAATGACTAAAATAATTTGTGAATATATTTGATTATTTAGAATGTTAAATTTAAAGCTAATAAAAGTGGTACAAATTAATCATATCTGTACATAATAACTTATTCTTTTTTTGTAAACAATCTTAACATGTATTATATTTCATAAATCTAATGTGTTTTTTGTTTAATAGCAGTAATTATATGTACTATCTGAGAATGGATAAACCATGCTTCAGAGAAACAGTTAAATGGGTCAATATCATAACACAAGCCTTATTGTTTAGGGCACGCTCTCAGCTTAAAAACTTACTGAATAACAACAAGTCATACCAAACCATAGTCATGCACATCACAATTCTTAACCATAGAGAAATAATAATAATCAGAGCAGTAATACTACAAATAATCATGTGTAGCAGTTTCAGATGCATGCGAGCTCATTACTCAAAGTTAACTCAATTGCAGCAAGCAATGATTTGAATAATGCTAATCAAATACAGTAGCAGCATCTCCCTGATATTAATAAATTTAGTAGGCCATAGAGCAAATAAACTCAAGGCAAAGCACATCCAAATCATTAGTAGTAATATTTTTTGGATTAGAGATCTACTCAACAGTAGCATTAATTTTTATTGAATATTAAAAAATTATTGATTACATATTAATCTGTTAAGCAGCAACAACCTCACATTCAAACTTATAGCTTTCAATAAGCACTAACCCACACTACAACTAATCAAAATCCTTAAAACTTACTGAAAACTCACTCGGTACACACAAATTAGAATCAAATTAATAATGCTAACCACAGAATGCCACCCAGGCCAAATCATTTCCAAACCAACTCAAATAGCAATAATGGTGGTTAAATACTTAAAATGAGTAGCAATCAGCGACAAGCTCATCATTAATTAGGTGGGTCAATTAAACATGAAAGTAGTAAGGCTGGTTCACTTTTAAACGCTAGAGAAATAGGCTCGAGAGTAAATTTTGCCGCTTAAATATAAAATAAAACTATTATTATAAAGTTTAAGTTTACCTTATACACCCTATCAGAAGAAAAGAATCGACATTTATAAGGAGTAGTAGTAATTCTTGAATGATTAGCTCCCTGATAATATAATCCAATCAAATAACATCAATTTCCAAAGTCTGCGGGAGACTAATTAAAACCTTCTCTAATAAAGTTTGACTTATAACTATTTTTATGATCAAATTAATATGATATTTTATTCATAGGAGCAGTACCAATTATAATTCCAAAGTTAAGACTTTAAAAGACAAAATGTTAATAATTAACAGACCTCTTAAAACAACTACGTATAAAGCAAGCAGGTAAACCTCAACCATCGCAGAATAGGTAAGAATAGTTCTTTGACAGAAAATTATGATAACTTCAATAGAACTTAGAGAATGAATTAGTTTACAAAAACCTCCACAGATAACTATTGAATTTCCAAAAGAATTAAGCTAATTTAGAAGATTCTCATAATTCTCACTAATTGCAAGTGACTTAGAGTTTACAAATTTAAAATTTAAACTAAAACTCGTAGTAACAATAAATGACTGAGTAAGTAATCCCTGTATTAGAAGTGAATTAAGTGGAATCTTTACCTACTCCAAGCAACAATTACAACAGCAATTAGCTCAATCATTAATAAATCATTGATGGACAGGTACTTGTAAATTCTGGTTTCTTTTAGCAATAATTTATTCATGACACCTAATAAGCAACGTTAAATGGCTCTTGTCCACCACCAAAAGTCAAGAAAGTAGGCAAAATGCCCAAAAATTAGAACTTTAATTTGCCAGCTTAAAAGCAAAACAATCGTTAGCAAGATATAGTGAGCTCAGGAATTTATTACAATTAACATAGGAATAATGTTGAAAAATTGAATACTGTAGTTAAACGTGATAATATATTTAAGAATAGTCTTATGATACAGAAAATTGATTCTAACATAGTCGTTGTTCAGAAAAATTCAATTAATATACATAAATGTTATTAACTAATTAGAAAAAATAGATTGTTTTATAGTTTTATTTGCAATCATAAATTAATATATAAGATGAGAGAAGAGGTTATTTTTTGCCTTTAAATTCTTTATCTCTAATTTGAGGATGTGCTTCAAAGCATAATACTTTTTTATTTTTCTAATTAGTGTAGTAGTAGTAAGTAACTATAGGTGAATTAAAATATTTTTCTAATTATAAATTTTCTTTGATTTTTGGGGTTTTTAATGAAACGTATAACTTTTACTGAATAACAACAAAAGAGAAAACTATCGAATCATGACATATAGAAACCACTAAATATGAGTAATGAAAATTGTTCGACCAATTATTAGCAATAACATCAATCTTTGTAATTTCAATTAAGTAACTAGAGAAATAACTAGGAACATAGTGAAGGCATGCAAGACTCAAAGTAAAGCAAAGATTTAAATAAAATGTAACTTGGGTAATAAAATAATAATTTGAATGCAATGAAAACCCAAAAAAGATTATTTGTGTTATTTTTCACGAATAATTAACTTGGTGATTATAAATTAAATAATAGAGATACAGTCTTTTGTAATAAAAATAATTTATTTAATTAAAGTACGGAAAAAAAGGTGTAAAATTGTTTAGAGAACTATTTACAACTATTTATAAAAATTTAGAGATGGATACAGTATTTAAAATTACGAAAATTAGTAAAAGTTTTACTCTCTCTCTCTAGATCTTTAAAGGAATAATGATTATACATAATAAATAAAAATAATTAGAAGATTGAAATATTGAAATGAAATTTTAGCAATATTAGCAGTCCTTTTTTAATAAATATATAATATACTTTACTTGTGGTGGAGATTTATACAAATTAAAGCAATTTAGATTTACATGTTTATAATTCAATCCTGATCAAATCAAGATACATTTTTTAAAATACTTAATATTACCTAAACTTAAATTTTCCTCAAAACCATATTTTGAGGAATATATGTTTTAACTAATGGTAATTCAAGGTGATGTGAATTCAAGATAAGATTAGAAAATCTTCCAGAGTATAGATGTTGCCTAAAATCTTGATTTACTTAATTCAACCCAATTCGACGACAGAAAGTTCTCACATCAATAAAATCTTAAAACTGTTTTCAGTTAGGATGATAATTACGCAAATACTGAATAGAGATATCTGCCACATTGCATTGAAAACGCTGCTAGTTTGGCAAGTTAATCATAAAGTTTGAACTTAAAAATGGTTTCTCAAAATGATGCTAAGTCTTATCAACTTTAACATTCACTCAATCGACCCAATTCATCTGGGTCACAGAATTTCTAATCCGACTAAGATGCTAACTAATTAGAGACATATTCGAACAATAAGGAAATGTTAGACTATTCAGAAATTCATGCTGTTCCTCTAGTAGGTCAACTTGGCGGCATAGAAGAGGTGGACTCGTAAGATTTTGATGAAGATGACAATGAAGAGTGCGATGATGAAGGATTAGAGTTAAGTGACGAAGATGACTTTAATAATAGATTAAATGATAACGAAAATATGGATGATCAAGAAGCAGAAAACATTAGTGGATAGGGAAGTGACAATGAAGATCTGGGTGGAATGGAGAGTGATATTGACAAGGAAAACGATGATGATCAGATGAACACAGACAAAGTAAGCATTAAAATCAGTAGCAAAGCTGATAAAACTAAAAACAACGACAGCAAGAAGGATAAGAAAAACAAGAAAAAGAGCACCAATTAGGTTGGGAACTCAGCAGCTACTTTTCTGAATCCCTAGATTAAAATTACAATTTCTAGCAAAAAGGGAGATGTAAAGAAATAAACAGTCAATCAGAAGAATTCTAATTTCTTGAACACACCGAATTAGAACAATAAGGGCAAAGCTAATAAACTGGCTAATGGTTAAACCATTATTATTTAATAGTACTTATAATAATGCTTGCTATAAATAAACTTGATTGTAACTCCAACAGCAAGCCAAATTCAAATTAGAATTCACAGCAGAAGAAAAAGAAAAATAACAGGAATATTGCATTAATTCACTCACTACCTCGAAATTTAGAGGAAGAATCTATAAAGTTCTTTGAAAGTAATTGCACT
>ARYC01009021.1:0-15964 GCA_000711775.1 Oxytricha trifallax | reverse complement strand
TCTGGTCTCTACTTTTCTTGGTTGCTGGAATGATAACTTTTATTGACATGATCCAAGTAATGCCGCTCTTCTCAATAGGTTAGCGCTCATTTTAGTTTTCTGATATATTTTATTATAATAATGATAAAATCTACCAAGATTAACTAATATAGTAGAGTATAAGACACTCTGGTAGATTCTTTGATGAGAGGTAAGAAAATTAACTAACCATAAAAGACTGTAAGTTGACATATTTATGAGAATTTTATACATTTTAGTAAATTAAAATACTCCTAATGAAGTTTTGTTTCTCTAGGAGGTCCTCCAAACAAGTTTGAACTTAATTTTGGAGGTAAAGTTATTAAACATTTTTAAATTAATATGCTCCTAATTAAGTTTTAACCTTTAAATTTAACTCCTAATATAGTTTGAACTTATTTGGAGGACCTCCTAAAATAATTAAACATTATTAGGAGCAATTTAATGGAGATAGATTGATAATAAAGGAAATCAATCTGTGAAACTTGGAGCAAGTTTTTCAATGCTTCTCCGCATATCTTTTCAAGGTTGACCTCCAGTAGGTTCTCCCTATTTAAAACCCCATAGATCAATTAAGACATGAGAATTGGGGTTAAGAACAATTAAATTAAGAATTAATTATTATTGGTGTATAATTATAATGTTTGAGCTAATTATTAAAACTATTGGCTCGATTAATTGTCCTTATAAAGTAATCCAATCAAAGTGTGTTAATTTGATTTTTAGCCTAATTATTTATATTATTAGCCAATTATAATTAATTTTTAATCTAATTGTTCTTAACTTCTATCCTCGCTTCTTAATTGATCTATGGGGTTTTATTAAGATTTTAATAAAACTAGAATGGATACCCATAATTTTAAATTTCATTAACATTTCTAGAAAGAGAAAGCAATCTGGAGTCTATGAATGATTCAAATAAAGAGAATTTAATCTCAAGATTTAATAGGAAAATTTCGAAGTAACGAGGACCTCTATAGATATTTGGCATAGCAAGGTAAGTTCTTAATTAAGATTAATAAATCAATAATAGTTGGATTGTTCTTGCCGACTTAGGAGGGAACAAAAATATCATTCTTAAAAGCATTGCTAAGTGAAGAGAAAAAAGCTTTTAAGTCTAATGAAATCAGAATGATCGAGATACCTGACTACCCTGAAATCTCAGTAACAAACCTCTATGATGATGCTATGAGTGATCCAGATGTTGCTCTCTACCTTCCATCAAAAATGCAACTCTCTAATAAGTTGCCAGAGAGAAACTTCTTCTTTGGTGTCCTTGGAACTCTGAAACCTGAGTACTTAAATGAAGTAATTTAAGAAGCTCATAAGAAACGCTATAGCATCTCTCCTGAAGAAAAAGAAAAGCAGGGAATAAAAATCAGCGTCACTTGGCTCTAGGAACTATAGAAGCATCCATTCATCTCTGTAAGCTTAGTCTTCTAACTTTATAGAAAAACCTGGCACTGCTATTTACTTGATGAAAGAGCGTAGCAAATTAAACAGAGAGAAAATCACAGGTAAAGCATGAATTGAGTAAGAGACTCTACAAAGATTTCTAATAACCAGACGAGATGAACATAGACGCAGGAGCTGTCACTAAGAGAAGAAACATGGGCCCAAGTAAGCCTTAAGAGGAGGAAAAGAAAGAGAAGCAAAATCCCTTTACGGGCAAATTTAATATGTGAACTTATTCATTCGTTTAAATCTAAACTTATTTATAAACACAAAATCTCCCTTCTCTTGCACATACTTTAGCTATCTCATCGCTTACTCTCTTAGCAGCACTCTTAATAAAATCTACTGTATCTATCTTCAGATCGTGCATCAAGTGATAGAGTAGAAGTTTCTTGTAGTGGCCCTTCAATAACCCCCAATATAATTCAATCCTATTGAACTGAGGACAGTAGGGAACATTAAATACCGGTGTTTTGTTCAATCTTTCATATTCCTTCCTTGAGTCTTTAGTTTTATGGACAGATAAGTTATCTACAAACAGAATAATCTTTTAGTTGGCGTACTTATCTCTGAGTTATTGCAAGAACTTTATATATTATTTGGTCTTAATTGAGCGAGGGTGGATAACATAAGTTTCGAGGCCATTATCTTCGCTTATTCCACCAAGTTATTGCATGAGTTTAAACCTTAACCTTTTAATCATATACTTCAATATTGCTATATCTTTTATACTAAGAACTTGACATGAAGGTATTAAACGTGAATGCTGCTTCATCAGCGTGTATGAACTTAATGTTATTAGTAATAGCCCTTTGCATTTAATCGAATATATATTTTAAATTATCCTTATAAAATGGAACATTAAAATCAATCAATCTCTTAATGCGATTGACTGTCTTGTAAGATATTCTGTTCTTTTTATATATGTTAGCTATCGATTAAGCAGAGATATGAAGCTCAGGAAATTGGCGATGAAACATAACAGCTCTCTAGGCTAGAGAGAAATGAGCCCAGTATTTAAGAGTCTTACATTAATAAGATAATCGATATGATGCTGTTAAAATTTTAGAGGTCTTTTAGGCTTAGAATTAAGTTGCTATCTCTTTAAATTGAATGCAAATAGACAGTGAGACCTCACAGTTGCAGGAGATTTATGGAGCAGTCTTGCTATAGACGTCTAATTAAGGATAGGCTTGAGTTGATCATTATAATCATCGCAACCATAACGTAACTTAAACAATAAATCTATATACTCATTTTCATAAACTGACCCCAAACTTCGCATATACTCACTTAAATTACTAATATTTAAATATTAAACCCCTACATAATCCTGATTAAAAATCCTAATAAAGTATGCACTAATAGTCTACTTTTATCAATCAAAAACTTAATTAAACTACTGAAAGGGTTTTGGGGTTTTGATTAATGAAATTCCTTTACAAACTGAAGAAATAGAAGTCTACTTTTGTGTGAAGTGTGAGAGAGTCTTCGCTCATAAATCTAGTTGGTATATAGGCATATGAAAGAACATAGAGAAGCCAAGCCAACTGTTTACTTAAAGCGCGATAAAATCGACGGAAAGTATGATTGCTTCGAGTGCCATAAGCAGTATGCGCATACAAGAGATTTAAGAAGCATCTTTTAAATGCTCACAAGAAAGATTTAGAAATTGAAAAGCATGAATAGAAATTTAAGCTACTAAACAATAGAAAAGAAAGAGAATCTTCGAAAGTGGTAGAGCTCGAACAAGCTAGTGGATCAGAATATGTGAGGAAATCACGCAACTTACTAGCATCTGAAATCACAAAAATTATGATCAAGATTCAATACAAGAAAATACCGGTTCTTGCTTAAATTGACTTAGATACTTCTCTTTAAAGCTACCTAATATTAGAAGACTCCTTTGATAAGAAAGTTATCAATGATCATCAATACGCATACAAGGTGTATCCCTTCAACTATCTCTTAAGTGATGATAAATATTAGATGGAGTTTACAAATGAGTATCAAGTACTCACTCAAGCAAAGTTTAAAGAGTGTAGATACTTAATCAAGCTAGATGCTGTTCTCCTTGCCAAGGATCATGTTGCTTTCAGACTTCCACTCTATGAAATGACCTTAAGAGATTTCATAACTGATCAAAGGAATCATAAGTAACTTGGATAAATAGCAACTCAAACCGTATAAGATATTAAAGAGCTTCACAAGTTAGGGTTTGTTCACAGAGATTTGAAGCCAGAAAATATAATGATAAACTTTTCACCAGTAAGAGTAGCAATAATCGATTTCAACAGAGCCTAAAGAGTGGAAGTATCAAGGCTTGGAACTGTAATGGGAACGCAAGGGTACTATCCAGAAAGAGAAGACTGGAGAGATGGAGACTTTTAGTGGGATGTGTGGGCTTTAGCAGCAATAATAATAGAGTGCGATATGCCTCGCAACGATTACTACTCAACAAGGTGCGAGAAAGATGCTAAACAAAGAATAAAGTAGTTTATAGACAAAACCAGAGTCTCTCAATCAATAAAACATATGGCAGAATCAATAATAATAAAACCAAACTCAAGATCAGACATATCAATAGAGCAGATAGAGTTGTGGTTAAGCAAGATAAACTTTAGACCTCTCCCACATGATCCAAAAGTGCATTTTGAGTGATTAAATTAAATACATTTACTATAGATTTCACATTAAAACCTATTAATAACCCCAACCCCTAACAAATTCCCTACAAATCAAAGCACTTATAAACCTCATTAAGGGGTTTTGGGGTTTTGATTGCTACAAAGAGGCAGAGGAGTTGAAAGATTCAAGAGTGATATGCAGGGACTCAATGAACAAATTTATCATAAATAGTTGTAAAGTATAGAATTTCATGTTTATACTGGTAAATTTTTTAGCATAAATTTTATTATTAATTAATATAATAAGTTTCTAGAACGAATCGCCTTGAAATTGTCAGGAATAGAGATAAATCTAAACAAATTCTAGAATTAATCCCCACAGTACATGATGAAGAAAAAACCTTAAAATAACATGAATAATAGACTTAATCTTGATAATAAGAATTTGAGAACTGATGGAACAGTCAAACATCAATCTCAAAGCAATTAAAGTAACTACAAACTACCAAGAAATAAGTCAGGAAGTATCGTCAAAATATGAAAGTAATTTAATAATTAAAATAGAATTACTATATATTATACCTTGGTTATAATCAGATAAGAATAGAAAGCCAAAAACTATGAAATCTATGAAAGAAAAACCTATGACTCTGGATAAATTAGAGAAGGGAATCGCTTATCACACAATAACTCAAACGTTGATTGTAAATATCATAATTGAATATATTTAATCTGAATTCCTATATAAATAATCTTTATATAATATATATATTGATGGCAGTATCTATCGCACAGACGATGATTAAGATGATCAAATTGAAGTTGGCAGTTAAGTTATCGAGGATTAATATTAATAGTATGACAGTGATGAAGATAATGATAAGGAAAACAGACCTGTAGTCCTCAGATCTATTCTTTAATTACAATGATAATTTATTCTGCTAATTAAATATTATTTTGATTGATTAACAAGCACGTAAGAGCAGCTTAGATGGCCAAAACGACAACAACATGAATATCAGTGCGATAAAATACGTGCATCACGGAAGTCCCTTCTTCGAGCATTCGTAGGATAATTCATTCAAGAGCTCACTATTTTTGGCTTGATCATATCTAGTTAAATCAGTGCTACACAAACACTTAATTTTATTTATTTATATAATAATGCACATCAAACTATTTAAAGGTAACTTTAAATAAATAATTTACAAATTAATTAAAATTATAACTTAATTGTATTCTAAAAATGAATAAGGTAGTAATTTATATAAACCTAATGAAATATAATAAAAGGCTTGCTTCCTTAGCTAAATATGATATAACTATTTAATATAGAAGGAAAATATCTTTATTGTTATCTATAATTATGTTAACTTGGTATAATTTTTAACTATTTAATTTATCACAAATATGATCCATACTTGTAATAAGATATCTCAATTGTATATTGTATTTTTTAAAAAAAATGCTTTATAAATCTCAAAAGCCAAAGTCTTAGAAATGGGAGAATGCCTTCGACGACAAGGGAAACGACCCTTCAGAGCCCAAGCCAGAGCGCAAAAAGCGTATTCCTAAGCCAAAAACTATTCAAAATCCCAACGTTGTTAAAACACAAAACAAATTGATTTGTGAGATAGTAAACTCTGATTTGTATGCCTAAGAAGACGAAAATGATGACTTGCTCAATGTTGACAGAGAGAAGTTGTTTGGAGCTGCAAATGATAATATAATAATTAATTAAATTTTACTGAAACATTTCCTTAAAAAGGGGTGATTATACAAACTTCTATTCATGGGGAATTGAGTTAATGTCACGAATTTGTGTAATTTTATCAATTTAAGAAATATATGATATGGACTTAAGAAACGAAGAACTAGACTTGGGAGTATCAAACAATCAAAAGAAGGATATGTGTCAGCTGTTCTCTAAAATCCAAAATAAAAAGCAAATGCAAAATCAACCCATTGAAAATTCAATTGTAAGCATGGGTCTAGTCAAAGGCTTGAATGGCAAGTCAAAGATATTTGCTAAATAAATATGTTTTAATCATTTCACTATCTGCTAATCAGTTAGCTGAAAAGGGCATTAAACTGTCTATTAAGGATGACTTATTAAAGCATATGCAAAGTAAACCTGTAACTCATTTTTTATTTAAATAAGTGTTATTTCATTGGATTTTATTCATAAATGGCTTAAAAAGTTTAAGCCACAATCGAAACCACTCACTGAAGATTAAATAATGAATCAGTTGACCGAATAATAAATCTAACTCTCTGATGATGCCACTAACTAACAATAAATGGCAGTAGATTCAGTTTAAATCGACATTTCAACTGTCAAACCACTTTAACAATAGAAATTCGCCTTCCTCTCCTCAAGAAAACTTCAACTTTATAATCTAAAACTAGCAATCAACTAAACCACACTGTAATTGATGAGGAAAAGTCAGGGTTGATGTTCATAGACCCTGAAGAAGAGAAGAAGGCACAGAAAGAAAAGGATAAGATTCTGAATAAAAAGGAAGCTCCTATGCTTAAACTCAAGAATGGCAGCATGTGCTTAAATTACAATGATATTAGCCCCTTAAATTCCAATTTATAATTGAGGGTATTTATGAAAAATAATCTAATTGTTCTCTATGCAAAGCGCTATTCCACAATCTTCATCAGGATGAGATCCAAAGAATCAGCGCCAGCAATTGCTTGAAAGCTTGAAGAACCAAAACATGGAGAAAAGATCTGCAAATTTGACTCTTGAATCAATCAAGCAGACGTTCGTATCAACTGAACTCACCAGCAAAGATGACAAAAAAGCCAAACTTTAATTCTTAAAGCAGAAAACAAACGGCAGCAAGGATAAATCAGGTGCAAATGGCCAGGATGACGGTCTATAAAACACTACTACAGATGGCAAAATGGATCATCCTGATGATTAAGATGGCAGTGATGAAGATTTTGATCCTATAAATCCAAATGGCGATGCTGATGACGACGATGATTCATACGATGATGATATTGAAGAGGATGAGGAGATCGATGCCAGAGCATGGGATGACGATGAGAATGTCGTCAGAAAACCAGCTAAGAGACCTAAAATAGTAGGAGAAGAAGACGGTAATGAAAAGAATGAAGAAAGTGATGCAGATGAAAATTACCATGAAGAAACCTACGACAACGTAGATGATTTGGATAATAAAACTAGCACAGGTAGAAGATTGCTAAAAAATGCTAGCAACTCCCAGATATCTCAATAAGCAGTCTCTCATAAGATGTCTAATGATTTAAATTAACCGCATTCCCATTTTTATCAACCATAAATAAATAAAAAGTTATAAATAATGCTTCCTTACCTTCCCTAACATCGGACAAGGAACGCAAATAACAAGAAAAAGAACTTGAGAGAAAACACAAGGAAAGAGAACAGGAGAAAAAGAAAATGAGACGTTACTTAGAAATAGAAGCTGAGCTTGGATCTGACGATGAGGAGAACGATGACATCAGGATCGCATGACATTGCCAAAACCATGCAAGCTGTTCTCTTTGGTAACAACAACAAGAAACGATAATTGTATTATAATAACTACTTTGTCAAATTATTCTGTCTTTTTAATAACCAAAAAAACGAAAGAGAGGAGAAGAAAATGGTCTTGACGATAATGAAAATGCTGGATAGAGAATAAAAACGCCGCAAAAAAATGTTCGAGGAAAGATTTCGCCAGTTTTAAAACACCAACGACATCCAATAGTTGGAGGAGTTGGCTAACATGAACCAAATAAACCTCGATGATGTCGATAAGCATCGTCAGTAATACACCATGCAAAAGCATCTAGTAGAGGAAGAAGAGTTAAGTGAGGAAGAGATCAAGAAACAAGAGGAGAACAATGAATACTATCACATAAAGAAGACTCTGAAGGAGAGAGATCTGGAGAGATTCAACACACTCAAGAGTAAACTGTAGAAAGAGGAAGATAACTTGGAGGCTTAAACTAATACAATGAAATATACAGTACTTAATATAGTAATTTAAGTTTAGATTGAGGATATGATGACTGATAATGCTCCTAGACGTCAAAATACTCTCAATCATTCCAACTCAACTTTATTATAATGAGTACTATTTTTACTCATTTTTATATATAAATAATGGAGTAAAAATAAAACTGTTAATGACAACAAGAACAAGCACAAGACCACAGAAGTGATAGCCGGCAAATCTCATTTAATGGGCTACTCAAAGCCAGCAATGATTGACAAGAAAACTGCCATTATTGATCAATTGGGTGGAAACTATAAACTCGGCATTGACAATCAAAGAATAATTTCTAACATAGTTAATTACGATTAGCAATTGTTATAGAAGTAATTTATATATTTACTAGCTGATTTAATTGAATTTATAGAAAAATTCTTAAATAAGTTAAACAGACTTAAATTGTTCAAATTAAATTTTATTTAAGAGGGGAGTTACTGATTTAATTTTATTTCTGAATTTTTATTTTAAAATTCAGTTATTAAAATCAATAATTTCCAATTAATTTAACCCCAATAATTTTACAAATATCAACTAAAAAGAATATCTCTTGCCTATAAAACAACATCAAATTCTTTAAAGCAAATAGTAAGAATTTCATAAGAACACTCTACGATAGTAAATATGTAGCTATAGCAGCAACACACCAAGTAAACTAAATCTAAACTTTAGCCTCCTACTAAATTTAAATAATCGCAAACTTAAAGTTCCTCAACCATATTATGAAAGTAATATGTTAATTTAATTGTCATATTTTATCGTTTTTAATTCATTATATGACTACTTTTAAGCATAAATTACTGCATATTATATATATATATAATAATTTAATATGAAATATAATTGATTAATACATGATTTAAATCAAAGAATGCAAAGTCAACCAAGTTTAAATAATGAAGAAGAAAATAAGTAAAAAACTATTCATCACAATCAGAATGAAATTATGAATCAGAAGACTCAACCTTTATAGAAAATATAAAAGCATATAAATTTTACTTAATTTTTATAGAATATTAAAAAAATATATTATTTTAAAAGAATAGTAATAATAATTTGTCATCACAAATGAAGTCATTGGTGTTTTAATCAGAATCATTTTTGAATGGAATCTCAAGCGGCAGCCTTATTAATTAAATTAGTAATTTTAATACCAGTGCATCAATTATTTATAAAAATATTTATTATTATAAAATAATTCATAATAATCTACTTAGATATGTCTACAAATTAAAATTTTATCTTTAACAATGATTTCAAATAAATTGACTGATACAACTTAAAACTCCTTCCTCTAACAGCAAAACTCACATTTTTCAGTGCTTCAAGGCCCAAACAATAGCTCCCTCCACAACCTAATTCAACCACAATTTATAAAAATTACAATTCAAACAATAGATATCAGTCACAGCAATAACATATGAAGCAGCAGTAAGACGGCGTTTAAAAAAGAAGTCCATTGAGGTTTAGACCTGTTAGCCCTCCATAGGTTCAAAATGGAACAAACTTGAATACATCTAATACAAGTCAATCCCCTGGCAGGATCATTCATTGAAAATGTATGATAGATTTTAGGGATTGATGTGATTATTTGTTTAATTCTCATGAACCAGATAAAAATAGTTCATTCGCCACAGCCAAGCACAGCAAATTAGAATTAAAATAGCATATCACCACTCATCTATAACAAATAACAACAAAAAGCTAACTCACCTCCACAAGTGAACCATCAGAATTCATCAAAGACTTAAAGTAACAATCTTGCTTTTGGTTTATAAGTTTCCAACTTTGAAAGCTAGAACATTCAGTAAAAGGATTCTTTGAAGCAGTAATAATAAATTCATTATCAAATGATGAGAGATAAAGCTCATTAAAGGAGGCGATCAGAAATAACTCAAGATAGAAATCGATTTTCGAAGCACCAAAGAGCTTAGTGTTTGATAAAATTGATCTGTCGGATTGCAATACTAACAATAATTTTGGCTTTAAAGAACAAGAAGAGGATGAAGATTGTTGCTAAGTCACTGATGAAAATGAAGAAAAGTCTTCTTCATAACTTAATATACCTATAAATAGTCACGATGTTAAGAAGCTCAGCACACTGGAATTAGAAATTTAGAACCATCAGCTTTATCAGCATTAAGAACCAATCACTGAGAAATCAAGTTTGTAAGAATAACTTAGAAAGAGTCTCACAGACTTTTGTGAGAATTAAAAAAGCAACTCCAAGTAAAATTCAAGAAATGCAAAGAGCAGAAATAATGCTGGAGGTCCTACTTCTATAAATGAGCTTTAGTCTTAATCCTTAAGAACTTTTAACAATAATATTTTGCAAACTGAACTTACTAAGCAATCGTTGATACCATCAACAAGCAGTATCATCTAATCATCGTTGCCTTTAATGAATGAGGGCAAAAGTTTCTTCCTTAATAAAGTGAAGCACAGTGGCAATACAAACCCAAATCTAAATGTGAATTTTGCTACTTCCTCTACTTATGCCACTCAAAACTTAATAGACAAGTAAACATTTGGTGGACTAAATCCAACAAAGTCTTTCAACACCCAAAATAATCTCGCTCTATAACAAGCTAATTCTAATACATTGTGCCACACAAATAGATCTGGTCGTAAAGCGAGACTTTTGATTTAGAAATGAAAAAAACATGGTTTAATTCATGACTTGAAAAAGCTTGATAGCTTCAATTAATCTATTGAGAAGCATTCCCCAAAGCAATCGAGATAAAATTCATGTACTTACATAGGTGATAATTTAGGAGGATAAGGAAGTTATGATAGTTTAGGGCTCCATATATTTAAAATGCAAAATTTAAAAGAGCAGGAAGCGGAGACCTAATATACAATCCAAATCTGAATAGCTCAAACTTAGAATTACCACAAGTTTAAAGATTTGATGATAATAAGAAAATAGAAGTGGGCAGTTCTAATCAAGCTATTGGCTTTCAATTTCCATTTTAAAGGAGAGCAAGAAGCTACAGCCCTCCAAAGTAATTAGTAGTTCAAAATTTCATTCAACAAAAATTGATAGAATGCATGAGCCCTCTGAATAAAGGAGTTATGAACCACAATGGAAGTGTTCTTGAATAACATATTTCAGTAGACTAAAGCTAGTAAACTTTGTTAATGCCTGGAAATACTAGTAAACGCACTGGACCAATAAAAGCTCAATAGAATAGGAATTTTTTGTTTGGATCTTCTATCAAATCTGCAGAATTAAAACGATAATGACTGGGATTTCAATGGAAGCCAACTTAAATAATTAGATCATTCTCCATAGAGTAATCTCTAATCTTTGATGTAACCAGAAAAATTCTCAAAGTTAGCTCAAGCCATTCAACTTTACTTAAATGGCGATTACTAAAAGATATTAGCTGATAATAATTACCCTTTAAATCTAAATGATAACGAGAACTAAGGAGATATTTCCTGTGATCCAGATTATATGATGAAATAAAGTACTGATGTAGATGAATGGCTCTTAAGTGGCACAAGTGAAAACGAAACTTACATGAAAGAGAGCAGTTCAAAGGGAGTTTTGATGCTTGAAAGAGATGAAGAAGAGGAGAACATGATTATGAGGAAAATTGAAGAAAACCAAATCAAGCAAGCTTAATCAGGAACTGAGAAAACTTACATTATAGACGACATAGATGAAGATCTTATTTACGTTCAGCCTCTAAATAACAATCCTCTCTAAAACTTGATTGACAAAACTTACATTAAGGGCGACAGGAGGGTAATAACTGTTGTAGAGTAGTAGACTTAGGAGGACATGGAAGATGACTATGATGATGAGTAAAATGTTGCTAATATTGAAATGTAGTATGAATAAATGAAAAGCAGTTCATCCTGAGACAAAACGCTTAAGTCATACAGTAATAGTTTAAATGGCTCACCTGACTGCTAAATTTCATCCTCTGAGTTCAGAATAAGCCATTAGAATAATTATGATATACAGGAGGAAAATGTTGAAGACGAAGATAAAGAATTGGTTTAAAGTGCAGGCTTGACTTCTTATAGAAGATTCCAGATATATCCACTTTCAGGTCAAATGCCTCTGTGACTCCTACTAGTATGATTGACTTAACTTCAAGCTAGTACTCCTGTAATGATCCCAAATAAGAGGTAAAAAATAGTGAAGTTGGAGAAGATTGGATGTTCAAAACTTTTGACAATTCAAAGCAACTTAAGTTATACATTAAGAGTTCTCAATCGACATCTAGATTTAGTCAGACCTCGTAACAACCGTTGAATAATTAACTTAAAGGGATATTAACTGGAATATAAACAGGGTAGTAATCAAGCAGGAATAAAGTTCAATAAGTAAGCCAACATAAATCTCAGTAAAATTATTTGCCTACTTCAAACCTACTAACTGCCTCATAACCTTAAAAAGAATCTGTTAAAAACATCAATCAATAAAATGAATAGAAGCAAACTAAAGTAATTAATACCACAAAGAGTAAAGCTACTTAAAATATTAATCAGATCCCAAGAAGGTTCCTTGTTAGGCAGTCTCCAAGAGAAGTAAAGATAGATTTAGTCATCCTTTAAAGTGATAACGGGAGTGCTAAATCTAGTAAGTAACTGCCTCATTAATCTTAAAACTCTGGTAAGTCAGAGAAAAAGACAGCGTCAAAAACTAGTCAAATGATAAGCAGCAATACAACAAGCAACTACTTGACCAGTAAAGAGTCACCAGGATAGAAAAGTAACAAAGAAAATAAATAGCAAGCTAACTTCAACTCATCGTAAAGCAAAGTAGAATTAATTTAGTAGCCAAGGACTAGTTAGCCCAATAAGTTTATGAGTAAAAATGCAAGGACAAGATTAGAGTAGAATTCAAGTTCAACCACTTAGAAGAAATAAGTTACTCCTTATAATCTAACTGCATCTAAACAAGATAAATCATAGTTACTTCATTCAAAGCAATCTCCAAAGAAACATTAATCAGAGAAGCCAATTCAACCTTAGCCTCTTATAAATCATAGCGTGTCACAATTCAATGCAAATGTAAAACCTGCTCCTCAAGAATCATAAATAAATCTTCAGAAAAATACAAGTAATCCTACAAATAGCACAGCGACATAAAGTCATCACACTATGATGCTATAAAAGGCTAATCATAGAAGATAGACTAGTGGGAGTAGCCAAAGACACAGGCGCACTTAATCCACTGCATTTGACCCTAATTTCCTTGAATAAATAAGAAATTCAAAATATGATCCCCAAGCTATGTGAATATAAATAATTAAAAGAGAAGACTCATAATAGAGTCTATATCTTATTTGATTACACAAATGTACTTCTTCGTTTTATCTTAAAAGTAGAAAATCTAATTTTGTTAAGTAATATTTAATGTTGATAATTAAGCCGTTTCCATCACTTATAACTCACTATTTATGAAATTTTAATTATTTCAGTAAAATTATATTGAAGTTTAATGATTTTAAATAAATTATTTAAGGAATCTCTAGTTTTTGATTGAATTTACTATAATCTTTAACTTTAAAGTACTAAATATCAATTTATATAAGCTTGAACTAAATATGGAATCGACATCAACTATCACAGATGGTAATATTATAGTATTATCATTTAATTATTTCTTATGCCTAATATATACTAATTATTATTTAAATTTATTGGGAGTAATAACTAATAACAAGTCAGCAATAGAGATAAGAAAGCCAAGAAATGGAATAAGTTTCAAGAAACTAGAGAGAAAAACAAAAAGAAATTGCAGAGAAAGTTTGAATATTGGGCTAGCAATCTCGATGGACAAAAACCCAAGTAGATTGAGTACAAGATCGGGTTTATTATTTTTAATATACGGTATTATCCCGCAGACATTAAAATCATATAATTCTTATTATTATTATGTAATTATAATAATAGGCAATGTTAACTTTGATGAATACTATCAAAAACTATTTTCAAATGTCTCAGCTGAGGAATTCAAGCTATTCACAAGCACTCTCTAAGAGAAGTAATTATCAAGAAAATTTCAAGATTTTATATATCTTAAGTTCATTTATTACATATTTACATAAGTTACCAGTAACATTTAGAGAGAATTAAACTGAAATACATAACGAAAGAGTAGTGGCTATATTCAAGGATCCTAACTATATTAAATTTACCTTCACTGCTCATGAAGAAATCTAGTCTAAAGAGGTCATGAGTATGGACATGAATTAAAGGACTGAACATCAAGAAGGTATTAGAAATGCCAATATTAACTATAAAAATGGTTTGACTTATTTAATCATACTATTAAGTACTTTAATTCATATTAAATTTTGATATTGATGTAAGCTTGGTGATATTAGAGAACAAGACATACAACCCCCAGGAGATGTCCTCTTCGAGCTTACTGTCCCAAGAGAACTTTTGAAGAAAAATGTTGGATTAAAAGCAGTACATAAACTGATGTAGTAAGCAAACGATTCAGGACTGCTAACAAGACAGGAAATAGTCAGTATGCTCCCACCTCTTCTGCTTGATATTCATGCTAATCACGCTGTATTCGATATGAGCGCTGCACCAGGTAGTAAAACAGCTCAATTATTCGAAATCATGATGACTGACTAGATTTATGGTGGAGCTTCTGGCTCAAATATTGAAGAACCAAAGGGATTCGTTATTGCAAACGATTCAGACAGCAAGAGAGCTTATCTCCTCACTCATCAGTTAAACAGGTTTAGTACCTCAAATATAGTAGTATTGAATCACAATGCTCAAAACTTCCCCTCATTGCACTATAAACTTGATCATTCAAAACCCCAAAACCCTTTCAGTAGTTTGATTGAGTTTTTGATTGATAAAACTAGACTATTAGTGCATACTTTATTTGGGTTTTAATAGGGTTTATGTAGGGGTTTAATGTTTAAATGTAATGTATCGTAGTGTGTATTAGAGGGGTTTTATTTTTACTATTCACTCAAACTATACCTTGGCATCATGTGCTAATTTTCTAAATTTGATATCTCCTATCCAGTTTGATCATTTTGTCTATTGTTTGCTCTGCTCTGTGGTTTGGTCTTAAGATAATCTGCTCAGCCATATCTTTAATTTTACCTTTTATCTTATTCTAGTCTAGATAGTGCTGTATTCTGTGCTTTGAATCTTTCTCTCTCTCTTACAGCTATAGTACTCATTTCTTGGCATATCGCATTCAGCAATAATTGCTGCTAGAGCCCATACATCCCACTTAATATCACCATCTTTCCAGTCCTCCCTTTCTGGAAAGTATCCAGGAGTACCATAAACGTTGCCAAGTCCTGAAGCTTCAACTCTTTATGACCTATTGAAATCAATTATTACTACTCTGAGAGGTGAAAAGTCAAGCATAATATTCTCAGGCTTCAAGTCTCTTTGAACATAACCTAAAGGGTGCAGCTCTACTATGCCTTTGCAAACATTTGTTAGAATAAGAGGTAGTTACTTTGGAACTCTTTAATCTTAAATGTAGTCTCTTAATGTCAGTTAATATAGAGGGAGGCGAAAAGCAACATGATCTTGAGCAAGCAGTATTGCATCGAGCTTAATTATAAATCTGCACTGTCTATCCCTTGCTTTAGTAAGAGCTTAGTACTCATTGACAAATTCCATTTGATACTTGTCATCGCATTTAAAGTAGTTGAATTGATAAATCTTGTATGCAAATTGCTTATCAGTTTTGACCTTTTTCTCAAACTTGTCCTCAAGTATAAGATAACTTTCCTTACATTCTTTAAGGTCAATTACATTTAAAATTGGAAGCTTTAGTGCTTTTATCTTCAAAGTGATTTTCACTATCTCAGAAGCTGGGAG
>ARYC01009020.1:0-18495 GCA_000711775.1 Oxytricha trifallax | reverse complement strand
TAGTTATACATATTTAAATAATAATAGCTGTAGAGTACTTATAATCTAGGAGTACAAAACTTAAATAAGTTTATTATTAAATTAAAAAAGTATTTCTAAAAGAAGAGTCTTTTTATAATATTCCACTTTGCAATGATATGATAATAATTTATATGATTAATAATAATTTTTATTATTTTAAGAGTTTTTCATGAATATCTCTGACCATCATGAATGTTGTGGGCTCTAGTCTTTCGATTAACTTTAAATGAGAAATAATGACGAATTCAATATTATGTTATTATGTGTAAAATTTAAAATAAGTTATTAAAAAATAAAATATATAAAATAATATCATCGTTTTATATTTGAACTTGACTTTATTTTGTACGATGTCATCAAAAGCATATCTAGCTTCAACCTCTAGTTGTTTAAATGAGAATCCTTGATCTTTTTCTGTGCTCCAAGTTCTGATAATAGATCTTCTTTCTTAATGTTTAGCAATCCCAAACGGTCCATTAAGAAAATAACACACAATGTACTAAGGATGGGAGGGATTCATAAAAACTTTTGAGATCTTATAATGCTTAAGATGACTTTAGTCGAATTTATATTCTTCTTTTATCCAATTCTTCCCAAGCTACAGAGTGTTGCGAGATGAATTTTATTTTTGAAATTTAGGGTAATAGCTTTATGGCGGTGCAAGATAAAATTTTTTATTTAAATTTCAAAACTATTTAATTTATGTAAAACCTTCTAATAACTTTATATAAATTAATAAAAAGGTATTATTGTAGGAAGACATTTGATTTGGGAAAATTATTTTTAAAAAAATAAATATGAATCGAAATTATTGGCAGTTAACTTTCTTGAAACCTAGACAATATGGTACTTGTTCGATAGAGAATTTAAAATTAGCTGGACTTTACTATTGGCGGTACCCCTCTATCGCATCCCTGAAGCGAGATAAATCGACTTTAATTTTGGGTGATTTGTTTAGTTGATTTTAAACCCAAAATTAAAGTCGATTTATCTCGCTTCATGGATGCGATAGAGGGGTACCGCCAATAGTAAAGTCCTGCTGATTTTGAATTCTTTATCGAACAAGTACCATATTGTCTGGGTTTTCTGAAAGTTAACTGCCAATAATTTCGATTCATATTTATTTATTTTAAAATAATTTTCCCAAATCAAATGTCTTCCTACAATAATGACCACTCTCTATGGATAATAGACTCTTATATTATTATATCATGAAAATTTCAAGGTATATGAGTTTATATTGAGTAAATTATAACAAAATAATTTATTTTAAAACTATTTTATTTGTGATAATATGTATATTTTTCACGATTTATTGCTTCATCACTAATGTTTTTTAAATGAATTATTTTAACTTAGTCTAGATTATAGTTCACATTTAAGTTTGATTCATATACAAATTAATGTGGCCTTCTGGCTCATGAAGTAATAAATCTTGAAAAATATATAAGTATTATCACATATTAATAGATTTATATAATGATTTTTGATATTATTTGATCATTATAAATGTAGATACCTTGAAAGTATAACGATAATATAATATAAGAGTCCATTATCCATTGAAAATAGTCATTAATACCTTTTAATTAATTTATTTAAATTTATTAGAAGGTCTTATAAAAATTAAATAATTTTGAAATTTAAAGAAAAATTATATCTACCCCTTTCTGAGGCTATTACCCATAATTTTAATTAGAATTTAATTATAATTAAAAAAATAAGTTACCGTAAAATTTGGCAATAAAATGATTTAAAATTATATAGTAAGAATAATTGATTAGCTTTTATATATCTATTTTAAACATATTATTGATAAATACAATTGAAAAAGTGAAATTAAAGAATTAAAATATAATTCAAATCTTATTTATTTATAAATGTCACTATTTAGGTACTCTTAAACCAAATTTGATTCTAGTAATTTAATTTTTTTAAATGATTATAACCAAATTATAAATTTACTAAATTTTAATATATTTGTGTGCAAATTGTGCAGAGATATAAATAATTAAACTTGAGGTAGATAATTGTTACAGTCTTAAACATGTATTTATATAATTAAAATTAGTAATTATTTTAAATGGATTTGTAAATAATTGATCATTAAACTCCGTTTCTCTTGAACATATTTTTTTGATGTTTTGGGGTTGAATCAGTTTGTCCTTTAAACTATCTCTCCAAAGATTATCTTCATCTGATATGTCTTTTAGACAGTTTAAGTGAGCTTGACTAATTTAAACTCTACATATGGTGTTACTGTATGGCATCTCTTTTCAAAGCATTCCCTGTTTTTGGTAATTTTTCGTTATGAAGGGAGATCGGTTGTCTTAAAATGGTAAAGAGTCTATGTAGAACTCTTATGTTTCCCCGAACTTGGCATCTACTGCAATACCCCAGTGTTCTAGCAACTTCTTCATTACAGTATGTTGTCTAGGTAGAAGAATCTCTCTATATTCATATTTCAATAAGTAATATCTGAGTCTGCTTATCAAGCAATCTTACTTCAATATGAAAACGGATTGTCCCTAGGATCAGCTCGTCATAGACAAAAATATTATCTATCAATTCAGGAATGTACTCTTACGGATTTATTTTCACAATTTGCACACATACATTTTTTTATTTTAATAAATTTATACTTTGTCATAATTATTTATAATATTAAATACTAGAATAAAATTTTGATTTAAGAATACACTTATTTAATGGCAGTTATAAATAATTAAAATTACATTTTTATATTAATTTTTTTTATTTCTCATTAAATTTTTTTTATCAATATTAACAGAAATCACTTCTCTTTTTATGGAATCCTTAAATCACTTAAGTTTAACCTTGAAAAAATGAAAACTATCTTAATAAACCGATTTTATTTATTACTTTACAATAATTTATAAGTTACTTTGAATAATGATTGACTTATTTTAACTAATATTATAATATATTCTAACTTTTTTTATTTAAAATAAAATTTCAAATTCAATTTAATTTTTGTCATATTGACTACTTATGCAATATAATCCCTTAAATTATATAGTATATTTTTAATCAAAATAATATTATTTATTATTGGATAGTTTAAAATTTAAATTATATCAATAATTTTTTAACATAACTATATGGTACTTGTTCCAGCCGAGACCCCCTTCCACCCCCATCTCAATCCTAATACGAGAACACCCCTCCCACCCTAACTAGACCCCATTAATATGATAATTTTGATTCTCAATGTTTAAATGATTTTCGTATGACATGTTGATATTATAATACTTCTTACATATAAAAAATATCATTTTTTTTCCAAATTTTTCTCAACCTATTAAAATGATACTCTTTTTAAATTTTGGTATTTAAATACTTGAACTACGTCCGTCGACTATTTTAGCACTTTTAGCACATACTCCTATAGGAAATTAATTAATCATCTATCTGTCATGGTCTTGATATAATTACAACGAAAAAATAATCAACAACAAATCACAAAAATATTAATCCTTTTAATTCAAATCATTTTAATCGACTACATTCAATATAATTTCAATTGTAAATAGTAGTCCCATTAATTTTTATATTATATTTTTTTTTCTTAATTATCCTGTATATTTTATAATTATAATTTTAATAGCAATTAATTTTTATGTAAAATAATTATCAAGAATATTAATATAAAGTGTTTTTTAACAAGTATAATTCAGTTAGTTGAAATATAGACATAATTTAATAAATTAAATTACATGTAATTTCATTTGAATTTAATAAATGTTATTTAAAAACACTTTATATTAATATTCTTGATAATTATTTTACATAAAAATTAATTGCTATTAAAATTATAATTATAAAATATACAGGATAATTAAGAAAAAAAATAATAATATAAAAATTAATGGGACTACTATTTACAATTGAAATTATATTGAATGTAGTCGATTAAAATGATTTGAATTAAAAGGATTAATATTTTTGTGATTTGTTGTTGATTATTTTTTCGTTGTAATTATATCAAGACCATGACAGATAGATGATTAATTAATTTCCTATAGGAGTATGTGCTTAAATAGTCGACGGACGTAGTTCAAGTATTTAAATACCAAAATTTAAAAAGAGTATCATTTTAATAGGTTGAGAAAAATTTGTAAAAAAAATGATATTTTTTATATGTAAGAAGTATTATAATATCAACATGTCATACGAAAATCATTTAAACATTGAGAATCAAAATTATCATATTAATGGGGTCTAGTTAGGGTGGGAGGGGTGTTCTCGTATTAGGATTGAGATGGGGGTGGAAGGGGGTCTCGGCTGGAACAAGTACCATATAGTTATGTTTATTATTTATATATCAAAATAATAATTATTTTGATATATAGACTTGTTACTGTTGAATCATCAGGCAACATCGGAAATTAAAGATTAAGACTAAAAACAAAAAAATATTAAGTATCTACATGCTTTTGATAATGCTTCACTACTGTATATATTAACTATCTCTATTACTTTTTCTGGGGGGCGAAGTTTCCTGCCCCCAACATTAAATTATATATTGATTGGCAATAAAAATATTAGAAATAAATAAATTTAAATTTCAATTACCATAAACATGTACTAAACAACTTTTATTAATATATAATTTTCAAGGGACATAATAATTCTTTATCAAATTATATATTATTAACAAGGCTAAAATAATTATTATTTTATTAATAAATGATGTTATTTTCATTAAAATGTAAATTCATTATCAAGGTAGAAATGATATTTGAAGCTAAATTAAAAAATGACTATATCATAATTTATGATATAGATTCTTTGAAAATTATAAAAATTACATATTATTATGTATGGGTCAGGTAACTTGCCCCCTTGAGTGCATATAAAATTTTGAGGCAGGAAATTCCCCCCCCCCCTTTTTTTCTTAACCTTTTACAATTTGATTTTTAAGGTAGAAAATTCAGTGAATCAAACTAGGCTGTCACCGAATACACTATAAATTTTAGATGTCTACTAACCAGAACTAGCCAAGATGATTCAGTCTTAATAACTGTTAACTATTTTGAATAATATATTTGCTATAATTAATTACTATACTAACATTACTAACAATCATATTTATTTCTTTAAAAATTTATGCTTTAAATGTTTGAGTATATTTAGATTTTGTTTTCAAAGGTAAGTTAAATTATTGTTGTTCGTTTTTTATAATTACTTGAGGAATCACTAAAAGCATATGTGATGTGTTTATTTTTCTCAATGTTTACGATTTATATTTGTTTCATGGATCCTAAAAGTTAATGAATAATAATTTATTTTTATTTTAATAATTATTAATTAAATTGATTTCGGGAAAAAACAAAATAGTTAATAAAACAGAGGGAATAAGGGAAAATATTTATTTTAATTTAGCATGGGATTTTAATTTTTTATTAAACAAAATTCAATTTTACTTTAAACAATTAAATAATTCGTTTAAAAATGCTAATATTATAAAAAAATACTTTAGCTTAACATTTAATAAGGCACAACATTGCGAATCCTGAATGTTATATGTAATTTTTACATTTAAAATTTTGCACACTCGATTAGACTGTGTAAGAATACTAATGATATTGAAAAAAGTCTATAAAAGATGAGATTAACAATTTGATAGGATGACTGCCGGCTTATGATAGACATTAACGACTACTTTATATTCTTAATTGAATATCCTAGATTTAGAAATATTATATTTTTTCTCGAGGTCTTTTTAGGTAAATGTCGAGAAGAAATAAATGAGGTGCTAAAGGTTCATTCCTTTATAAACGAACGACAGCGAGATTATTCCTGAGGCAGTTAAAAGCAATAACAAAAGTCCATTACATTAGTTTTTCTATTTTCCCATATTTAATAATTATAACTACAGTTACTTCTAATACCTCATTTAAGAAGAATACTTGACATTTATAATATAAGGAAATTTCTTTTAAACTAATCACCTGAGATACTTAGATTATTCAGATGAGTTTTCAAAGGAGATTTAAATGGAAGAGAAAAATTAAATCAAATTTATTCAATAATTTAACTAGTTAAAGTAATTCTATTCTAATCCTTTTCTGTACAATATATTTGTTTTTCCAACATATACAATTCATAAATATGAAAAATTAAAATGTAACATTAAATTTTTTATTTAAATATGAATTTAAATTAAAACATTTAACATTTCGTAATTTCGTATTATTTACACAACGAAGTCTAGTGTTTAAATCAAAATATATTTCTGGACCTCATTTTTAAAATTAATGATTATATTTTAAGCATAAATTAATTTAAAGTAAAAAATCAAAGTGATTAAATTATAATTTACAAATTTTCTTAAAATTACGATGGTTTAATAAAAAAATTTAATTGTATTTCTTAATAATATGTATTTTAAATATAATTTATTCGAATACTTTATTATAAATATATTTTTATAATATAAAAGTGGTTATTGAAATTAAGATTTTAGAGTTTAACTTTCAATGTCATATAGATATCCTTCAAGCTCAATAATTATTATTTTTTATTATATTTTAAATTCAGTTTTTTATTTATTTTATCCTGATATAATAATGATATCTTATTTACATTTGCAGTGAACAATATAATTATTTTTAACTTAAATCTTATCATATCTTTAATTAAAGTTTTAAATTTCCACTATTTAAAGATTATTATTGTTTTAAGAAATTCTATAAATAATTATTGATTAATAATTATAGATCGAAATAATATTCAAGTTATTGAATATCAAAATAGATTACATCTAAAATATGATATATTTTAAATACAATTTTATTAATAAATCTTAATTTTTAAAAAATTAGGGTAAAGTAAGTAAATAATTTATTTAAATTAGTAAAATCAATTAATATTATCTAATAAATTGAAATTAAATTATTAAGACATTTTATTTTCCTATAAATTAGTACATTTAAGAAAATGAACTTTTTTATTAAACAAAACTGAAATATATTATTATCTTTAATTATTTTTAAGTTTAAGCTATATTTTATTGACTAAAGGGTCTTTAAAGTCTACTATCATTTTATAAATATTCTCATTAATTATATTTATTCTAAAATCCCATAGATCAATTAAGAAGCGAGGATAGGAGTTAAGACCAATTAGATTAAAAATTAATTATAATTGGCTAATAATATAAATGATTAGGCTAAAATCAAATTAACACACCCTGATTGTATTATTTTATAAGGACAATTATTCGAGCCAATAGTTTTATTAATTAGCCCAACATTATAATTATACGCCAATAATAATTAATTCTTAATTTAATTGTTCTTAACCACAATTCTCATGTCTTAATTGATCTATGGGGTTTTATATTTAATTTTTAAATATGAATCATTAAATTAGGGTTGTATGTTTATTGTGACTTAAATGATAATATTAATTAGTGTGAAGAAATGTCCTAATTTATCTTAACTGTGTATTTCAAATTAAATAATATAATTTAATAAAGAAAGGACTTTCTAAGTAAATAATTAATAATGTAGAAATACATTCAATTATGGAAAATATAATAAATTTTTGTTAATAGATTTTTAAAAACCTAAATAAATTATTCTTTTACTCTGTTGATATTGATTTGAAAATTCTTTATTTTTACAGTAACTTAAATTATTTTTACTTTTACTTTAGAGAGTTAACGAGTTCAACTCGAATTCATTCCTCTTCATTATTTTTATTGATTTGATTGATAGAAGTAGATAATTTATGAATACTTTAATCTACTTATGAGGTCTGTAATTTTTTATGTATAAAGCACATGTAATTGAAAATGAAACTCCATTTCGCAAAAGAAACTGCTCAATGATTAAGGTTGTTATGGTTTTATTAATAATATTACGTCAATATGATGCTGCTGCAATTTAAAGGCTTGAAGACTTAAAATGAAGTTGCTATTTTAAATTCAAAATTAATAATAAATGAAACTTGAGTAGTGGAGAATTATGAAGCAGCTTTGCTATAGAATCACTAAGACTGAAGTTAAACAAATTTTTTAGCCTCATCCTGTTGAAACTACTGTCCAGTTTTGATGCTTCTTAATTTGCCATCTATCACTAGAATTCAAAATGGATTTAGGCTAATTTCAATTTGTACTGGCAAATTGTTCTTTTTGACTAGTTAGATGCTTTTGGTCCGTTAATTTGATTCAGGGGGTCACTTTTTGGCGCCATAATTTTCCAAATAGTAGCTTTATTTTTATTTGAACTTAAGTTCCCTGATCTAGCTTTACCTTGAGAGCAGGAGGGTTAAAAGTTTTCTGCAGCAGCTAAAAATACTGTTTAAACTGAGTATTAGTGAATTGTTCTTTAGATAGACTTGAGTTATAAATTTTAATCATCATATTCAAAACCAAATTAAATAGCAGATCTAAATAATCACTGTTATACGTATTAGGCCAAAGACCCAAACTTCACAGGTGAAATCTAATATTAACTTGCATTAAACCCTAATAAATTAGGCGTTAATTATCTGCTTTAATCAATAAATACTCATTTAAACTACTGAAGGAGTTTCGTCATTTCTATTGATGGAATAATTTAATAAATTAAGATCCAATTAATAAATTATAATTAACTTGGTTCATAGATGCGACAAAATAAAGCATCATAATGATTTCTGTAAGATTATAATTTTCTATAAAATTATCTAAAGATTTTATGTTTTGGCTACTCAACCAAGTAGATTTTTATTTATTTTAATTTTTATTTGATTACTATAATAGTGATGGATATTCTTATTACTTTAGCTATTTTAATCAATAGTCTTTTAAAAGCTAGAATCAAAAGCACGTTTGAAGTTTAAGATATACATTTCATCTTTCATGATAACCTAAGAATTGCTTGATTCTAATCGTTTTGGATCTCAATCAATTTATCGTTTGTCAATGATTTTATTAATATAATAATAATTTATGCAATGATATAGTCTTGTTCAAAGCATCTTTAATGTCAAATAATATCAATAAATTTGAAGTTTTTGAATCTTAATTTATTGTATTTATCTCATCTTAAATCGTCTACTTTATTTGATAATTTAACCATATTTTTATAATTTTTAATTTAAACTTTTGCTAGTTATAATCAAGCTCAACAAGGAGTTTTGAGTAATCTTTAGACATGAAAGCATTGGAAACTTAAATGTAATTTATTTTTATTATTTTCTTAATTTAAATTAATATATCATTATTTTTATTTTTATTTCAAATTTTTTCTCCTCATTATAAAATGATTGTATCTGAAATTTTTAATAAATATATAGCATTTATAAATGTAAATTAGGGTTAGAACTTTTTTTAATTTATCTCATAAATGTTTATAAAATTTAGCTTCTAATAAATTTCAGTTTTAATTCTTTTTTAATGTTATTTATTAAAAACTAGCCCAAAATATGGGATATTTTAGCATTTTTTATTTTTTGTTTACTATATAAAATGAAACTTTCTTTTTTTAAATACCCCTAAAACTTCACAATCAGATTGCATTTTAATTGAGAAAATAAACTGTGTTTGCTTTAAGACATCTTTGTCACTGTTTTATTCATATAAAGTGAATGCTCTAAAGCATGCCACTGTATCGAATACCTTGAGTTCAAATTCTGAATGTTCAGCTTCAGTTAACAAAATCAGTTTTCGTGAATCGTGAGACATCCAAAATAGCTTTGGATTGAACATTTATGGAAAAGTGGCTGAGTTCACATGTTAAAATTTAGGTAGTATTGTAAATAATTGTTTGATTACTAGAAAAACTTAAAATTTTAAATAAATATTTACTTTTATAATAGGCTTCTCTATATTTAATATCTAATATTCTCCTCCCAAGAATATGATAATAATTTAAAATAGGATTTTAAAAATATATATTGATACTCTTTTTATTCACATCATAACAGTTTGCATATCATCAACTTTGAAAGGTTTTAAACCATTAAATATATTTAGCATATGTATAAAATTTGATTGATTAGATTTTCTAAATATTATTATTATTATTTAATGCTGTACGGAATCATGAAAAATTTTCACTAAAATAAAAGTAATGCCGAAATTAGATACACAAGGATGCATTGTTTTTATTATTACTATGATTAATTATTTAGCTACTTTAGCTCATTATAAAAGAGGTCCATCATGGTAAAACACTGTGATTATTCTCATAAACTTCCAAGTTCAGCCTGTCTGGACACACGTTTTGCACAATTCTATAGGTTCAGTCTGGTTTTCTCGAAAGTTCTCTTCTAGTAGCTATCACCATAAACTCGACCGACTCTATGTTAAGCCACGATATCTTTGATATAGCCATTTTTTTAGAGATAATAAATTTTAGCAAAAGGACATGAAGCATAGAATCTCTATCCTCATTATATTATACCAACCTTAGTAAGCTTCAATCACAAGCTTTAATCAACCTTTTAGTATCCATGTTATTTTATGAGTTGATGTGCCAATCATCTAAGAGCTCTTTTTGACGCACATTGAAAGTCTACAATCTGAGCTTTTAAGTAGGTTTATTTCCCAGCAAAAAAATCCTTAAGAAATTTCATCGTGACTTGCTGAATCTTGTAAGAGATAGTTTTCTTCTACAATTGATATAATTACTGAAAATTCAAATTGAATCTGAGGAAGTCATAAATTGCTTTTTTTTTATTAGTTTGTAATAAAGCTGCCTAAAGTCATGTCATCTGACATAATTTCTCAACATCTTAGCAAAATATTAAATAATTTGAAATTAACTTACAAATTGTAACATCAATTCTGATTAGTTGTTTTGAATCCTGGGGAGATTCATGAGTCTCTTATTGAAATTCGTGAATTTATTGTATAAATTATATTGACCAGAATTTAATTTGGAAAAGTCTAAATCAAATTTGGTAAAACAGATGAAAATTTACTTGTGTTATACTATTTCATCTAAATTGTAAAAGCTGAGTTTTGAGTAAAATCTCATTTTTCCACATAAATTTGAGTAATTTCTCACTATATTTAATAATCACGTTCAAATTTTTCTTATGACAATTTTATATTATAGCATTGAGTTGTCAAACTGGTTAAGTTTGAAATATACGATTAAACTGTAAAAGAACTTACAATAAACTTGAGGCACACTTTACCATTGGAGTTTGCAGAAATACCTTTTGCATTTTAATTTCTTATATTTAAACTCTTTATTCTACCTATAGAACTTAGTGAAAGTGAGATGCTACTATATGTACCTATTATTGAGGATCAGAGTCCTGCTTTCATTAGAATGACCTTTCTTATTATCTGGCATTTTAAGGCATGAGATGCTGCGTTGGAATTATAAAGGGAGAGATTCAGCTATAGTGGATTTGATTCTTTTGCCATCCTTTGGTTGCAGTTGTTTATGGAAAAATCATTTCCAAACATGGTTTTGAAATACGTCAAGTAATATGTATATAGTCTTGCAGATTGGCAACATTTTGTTTTTGTTAAATTATGGAGTAGAGCTATAATTCAAGATTTCACTATGGGACTATAACCTATTTTATATTTATTAATGCTATTTTTCCATCATTTAAGCTTACTAGCTTGTATATTTCTAAATATTAATTAACGCTTTTTGCAAAAAATATTATGAATTTAATACTGGTGCTTAAGCCAGCCAGTTTTTATATAATCAGATATTCATACTTTGACTTTTGGTGATCCAGTTTCCTCTTTCCGAGGGGAATTACCCCTATATGTACTCGACTAGTTTCACACCGTGCACGTTCACCACTTGCCTACTTGTGAGGACTTATGCGGTATTTATTTTCTAAATATAATACTTTTAAATACTAAATTATAAAAGAATTCACAAATTATAAAATTACTAATTAATATATATCCGAATTATAAAAATCACAAATTGATTCAATATTTAATCTTTCTGTAATTAATTATTCATATTTAAGATAGATTATATTCTTAATTTAGTAATGAATAAAAAGGAAAATGTTATAAATATGTGACTATTAGTTTTAATTTTACTATTCATAATCAAAATAAAGAAGTTCTTTTTGAATAGTATTTTGAATATTACTTATATAAATAAACATTTTTAAATAATCCAAATTTTTAGCATATTGTTGCATTAATTTTTATTATTTATCATGAAATGGGAAAAATCTACTCCAAGATAAGTAAGTATAACTCCTAATATCATTTATAAATATATGAGATAAATAATTAGTTAACTTATGAAAATTGAAGTTATTAACAAGTAATAAAAAATAAGATTGATAATTTTTGGGGTCTAATTCTTCTTCCCCAATTGTATCAGTGAAAGTAGCGCAACAGCGTCCAAATTATTATTCTTCTTATTGAACTTTTTCATTTGTATATATTATTTCTGGTGGTTCAATAGAGCTCAAAATATCAAAATGCTTGAAATCGACCATAATAAAAGCGGTAGAAATTTAACGTTAAATAATAATTTCAAAAATATAGATTTATTACTATTCTTTTCTTATCTTATCTTAAACTATAACGATAAGGATTTTTCTCCCACACAGGGTTAGGGTGCTGAAGCTACCACAGCGAAAGGATAGGGATTAAGTTTCCTAGCAGCGGTGGGACCGGTAAGCGTTTTTTTCCATCTTCTGTTACTCAGTTGGATCTCACAAGCTGTGTCCCCAGGTACAAACTGTGGTGACATCTTGATTTTGGGAGAAGACTAGGTAATAGCGATAATGGTTTTTTCGGAGTTTCTACTTTATGACTGCCACGTCACGGAAGTTTGCCACGCCAACTCACTCAGATACGTCTACGTCACTACTAAAATTGATGGTTTAATTTTAGTATTAAACAGTGATATGTTAAAAATTATTTTATTTTAAATCATTAATCATCATCATCTTAAACTATTTACTAGATTGAATTTATATATTTATTAAATGTCAATAAGTCAAGTATAAAACTTAATATTACCCATTATAAATTTAGATTATATTAAAGAATATAGTCTAAACTTTTCATTCCTGTTTCAATTTTATGGATATATAATTATTTATTTAATTGATTTATCATTTAAATTTAAGGTATTGCAATCATTAAATATAAAATTCTACTATTCCCAGAATTACTTACAAAATTACAAAAAATCAAATATATTATAATAAGATTTTTGAACAGCAATTTTTATTATTTAAAAAAATAATATCTTTTTATCTAAAATTGTTTAAAACTAGATTCACATAAAGTCTCCATTAATACAATTTTGTGAAATTTAATTTATAAATATTTCTGAATCGATTTCTTACTTACAAGTGTCTTTCTTACCTCAAAATCACGTCATAAGCTTATAAATGACATTTTTATCTCGCAGTACGTCATATTCTCACTTTCATGCAACAATAATTTATTTAAAGCAAGTTTTTTATAATAAAATTATTGAAAATTTAAGAAATCATTAAGTATTTTGATAATAGACAGACAGCATTAAATACTTTTTTCCCCTAAACTTAAACAAAATATATTCGAATATTTATTCATGAAAAAGCGAATATTTAAAATTAATATTTGTAATAGTTTTTGAATATAACAATTGACTATTTTAATAAATAAAAATATTAAACCTTAGCAAAAGTGGTAATATAAATTTCGATAATTTAATTATATTTATAAATTGAAAATAAAAATGCAAAATAAGAAAAATTATGCATAAAGTATGCTTTGTTTAATGACAAACTATTTTCCAGAATATTTATAATTTATAATAAAATGTTTAATTAATTTCAATAACTATCAATGATATAAGTATAATAAATTCTTTAAAATTGTATATTATTACCATTAAATGTTACCTCTACATAAAATTACCAATAATGACATTATTAACTATTAATTTTTAAGATTGGATAGTTAACCTTATTATTAATGTAGTATATTCAAAATGTGGAAATTGCAAGAATATAATTCAAATTTAGATTTAAATAAATAAAACTGCCAATAATTTCCAATAGGTTTAAATATAATTTGTTATAGTAAGTATCCAAAAATTTCTGTATGGTATGGACGTTACTATGCACAAATTTTAATAAAAAGTTGGGAAGTTCGAATCCTGCTTTGGAAATTCTTTTATTTTTGTTTAAGAATTATTTTAGATATCTTTTAAGACAAAAATATAAGAATTTCCAAAGCAGGATTCGAACTTCCCAACTTTTTATTGAAATTTGTGCATAGTAACGTCCATATCATTCAGAAATTTTTGGATACTTACTATAACAAATTATATTTAAACCTATTGGAAATTACTGGCAGTTTTATTTATTTAAATCTAAATTTGAATTATATTCTTGCAATTTCCACATTTTGAATATACTATATTAATATTATAAAAAACTAGTTGTTATAATATATAAAATATTTCGTGCATATCTTCATATATTACATTTAATTTTAATATTTTAATCATAATTTCAACTATTATTGAATTATAATCCTTTTAATTCGAATTAGTAGCATAATAATTCTTATTATCAAATCCTCATAAATATTTTGGAAAAAATATATAGTTTCTTAATATTTTTTAAAAAAATTTTCATTTATTATTGTAGCAATACATTTAAATTTGTTACAATTTAAAATATTAAATATGCAACAATAGAGAATAATTAGATTGGTTAATTTTATATTATTAGGGAAAAAATACAATACTAAATCGATTTATTTTTTTCATTCTATAGCAATTTACAGAAATTCAATTGTAGGCTTGAAATACTGAATACATTGATTATATACTTATAATAACATCATTAAATAAATGAGATAAATATTATTGTGAAGCTAATTTTAATTTCCACTCGAATAAATACAAGTTTGTAAAATTCTAACAATAAAACAAATGTTTTTATTGAGTTTTTATATAATACATTAAAGCTAATTTCTCTTTTTAAATTTTTTACATTTTATTTAGAAGCTATTTATAGTTTTATTATGATGAAAATATCAAAGTAGTAGAAATAATACGGAGAAATAACTTTATTCTATTTAAGTAACAATTATAAATTTGTTTCAATACTTAATCATTTAAGTAAATATTTTGATTTTTTAATATTAATTTTCTTTACAAGTAAATGACTTAAAGCTAAAAATTATCTTAACTCGATAATATTTCTAAAATTTATAAATAATACATTTCTATATTAAAATCACAACTGAATAATAAATTTTCATACACTTCTGTGATTAGTAAAATAATAATTAAGATTCTTGTGTAGATTAATTTATCTAATGATATTTTCAAAACATTTAAGGAAATTCTTCATTCTATATTTCATAAAATCAAATTTATGTTTAGTAATTTAGAAAAATGTTAGAATTACATATTATAATTACTTCGATTTTAGGGAGGAAGTTTTCTGCCCTTCATAGGTAGTTTCTTGACCAATATATATTTAAAAAAACAATTTTAATAAATTGCTCAAATTACTCAAATTCTTTATTCGTCTATTATGCTATAATAATTCATATTTTTATCATGATATAAAATATCAGATTTTTTACAAAGTAACATTTATTATAAATATAAATTATTAGTGCAACATTTTTTACAATATTGTAGGAATACATTTGATTTGGGAAATTAAATTAAAATTAAATAAATATCAATCTAAATTATTGGCAGTTAACTTTCTGGAAACCTAGACAATATGGTATTGTTTGAAAAAGAATTTAAAACCAGCTGGACTTTACTACTAGCGATACCCCTCTATCGCATCCCTGGAGCGAGATAAATCGATTTTAATTTTGGCATTCAATTCAACTAAAAAAACTACAAAAAATTAAAATCGATTTATCTCGCTTCAGGGATGCGATAGAGGGGTACCGCTAATAGTAAAGTCCAGCTGATTTTAAATTCTCTTTCAAACCATATTGCCTAGATTTCCAGAAAGTTAACTGCCACCGATTTCAATTATATTAAATATATTTATAATTTCATTTCCCAAATCAAATGTATTCCTACAATATACAATGTTATAGTAGATAAATATAAACAATGAAATTTTTATAAATATATTTTCATATTAGGTTAAGTTATATTATTAATTTAAAAGTTGGGCAGAAAACTTTCCCCCCAAATATTTTATACTTTTATAGAATAGCATTACAAATTTTCTGTTAATTTAAAATAAATAAATTAGTAAATAAAAAAATCAACCTCAGTCTGTGAAGTGACAAAAAATATAAACTAATTTTAAAATGTTTGTTATATATCATAATTACTGGAGTAGAATTTGAATTTCATCAATCTCCTTGAGAATATTATCTTTCTCGTTTGAGTAAGAGCTCTGAATGTCATTGTAAGATTAATTCATGATTTCATGACATTCTTTCAACCTGAAGTCGATATTTTTCTAAGTCTTTTATGAACTTGTTTAAACAGATCTCTTGATGTCCTTCACAAATCCATTCCAAGATTAAATAAAAATATATATCTTCAAGATTATTGTAGATTAAAAATGATTTTAATTTTATTGGTTTGTGTAATGACACAAAAAAATAAATTTTTTGGTGAATTTCTGGCTTAAAATCTTTATTAAAACTATTTTTCTAATTCTCTATTCGATAAATTCCTCATATTAAGAATAGGCTCCAAAAATTTTGTCAATTGATATTATATGAAAGATATTATATCCATATAAACGAAAGATTTTTATAGTAATTCAGTTTGATAATTAATTTATTGTCTAAATATATAATATTCCTAATTAAATTTATCTTACTTTTATCATAAAAATATATATTTTTATAAATAATTTTTTAGTTTTAATGAAATTTAATCTATCATTTTATATATGACACAATAATATTTTAGAAATAATTCTAGGTTAAATAAAAAAAAGTCAAATGTATAATTTAAGGTAAATAGACACTCAGTAATTTCAGTAGTTAGAACTCAGTAAATTTTATTAAATTTTATATATGGAGATCATGATTAAATTTAATTAAAGCAATATTTAAGAAATTTAAAAATATATATGGACACTACCTTTTAATTGAGTGGAAAAGTATTTTTTTCATTTTCATTTTTATTGATTTGAAGCTTTATAAATTGTGAGTTACAATAAAATATCCATTAAGTTCATTCTATAGATTTTAAATTTTTATTAGATAATTAATAGAACAATCAAAACCCCAAAACCCATTAGTGAGGTTTATAAGTGCTTTGATTAGTAGGGTAAAGTTGGGGTTTTATTAGGGTTAGTAGAGAAAACAAAGGTTAAATGAGACTTCTATATGTATTTAATGAGTATTAGTTTAATGATTTCACAAGAAATTTACTTGCTTGTCTTTGTTATATCTCTTGAATCTCGCTTTCTTTAGTGGTTCGAGCATACTGTCTAAGGATTGTCTTGGATATACTAGAGTGCTTACTATTATCTTCTCTACAATCTTCTTTATTTCTTAGCATACATCATCTTGTTTTATGTGCTTCTCAGCTAGATTTATTGATTATTTTTCATATTTTGTATCAATGTAAGTCATGCTTTCCATATCGCGCTCTAATATTATTACAGCTACTGCCCAAACATCCCACTAAATAGAGCCATTAGTCCATTTATCTCTGATAGAGTACCAAGAACCTTTGCTAAGGTTTCAATCTCTTATCTTAAGGGCAAAGGTTTAGCATAACATTTTCAGGCTTCAAATCTCTATGAACTTATCCAAGCTCGTGAAGTTCCTAAACACCCTTTATCATATTAGATAAAATATCATTAAAGTCATCTGGGTATATGTTTTAATATAGATAATCTCGGAGAGTCATTTCAAACTTTTTTAGCCTTAGAGCGATGAAACCAAACCCTAAAATAATACTATCTAGCTTGACCAAATTCTTGCAATCTTTTTTCTAAGCCTCTCTAAGTACAATATATTCGTTAGCAAACTCATTTTAATACTGCTCGTTTTTAAGGAGATAGCTGAAAGGATATTCCTTGTAGGCATAGAGATCAACCACTATGAGTTTTGCTTTAGCAGGTACGTTTCTATGTAAGTAGTTTTCAATACAACTGCTATGGTCTACTGCATTTAGTGCAGGAATATACATGGCTCTCTCTTAAATGCATGCTAAAAAGACATTACCAGCAGGTTGATTCATTAATTCTATTCGTTTCTGCCTCTTGTTGTTCTTTTTAAGACTCAAGATTATTAGATTTTCTTTTAGCGGGCACTAATTTCTAAGTCTCTTTATCTTAAATCAAGAACTCACTTAGGTGATGCTTCTGCATATGCTTCTTAACTTTAGCTGAGTGAGTATAAGACTTCTCACAAGTCGTGCACTTGTACCTGCCATCGACCTTATTATGCTTAAATAACACCTTAGCTTTCCCAGAGTGAACCTCTTTCATATGTCTCTTCAAAATTGAATCAGTAGAGAAAATGTTTTAGCAGTCTTAGCATTCAAAAGTTTTAATCTTTTAAAT
>ARYC01009019.1:0-10663 GCA_000711775.1 Oxytricha trifallax | reverse complement strand
TTTTCAAATTTAGAATAAAATCGATGAAACTAGATTTATTAAGACTGTAAAATTTATAGGAATGGTAGATAATGAACTGTAATAGTCAAAGTATATGGCTTTGTAGACTGTTTAGCAAGTTACAATTAATGATTAGATAGTTGATTAAGAACGAATGGAACTTTATGAAATTTATAGAGAAAATAAATAAAGTACACAAACCACTTAAAGTGGATCAGATATGCCATTTAAAGCAGTACCAATTATTAGTGTGAATAAAAAAATAACGATAGCTATGACCCATGGGGATAGATTTATTTTTGACAATTAAATCTTTTAATAAACGGAAAAAGGAGAGTTTATAAGAATATAAGAAATAAGCCTTGAAGAGGTGAGTGGAGGTCTAGCTTTAAACAGCAATTTAATAATTTTCGGGCATCCTTCATACGCTAGATTCACAGTGTTCAAATGGAATGGCTAGCAGTATGAAAGACTTTAAAGGAAGCCTATGGTCTGCGGAGGTGCTTTTCATTAGCATAACGCCTCACTATTTTAGAAGAATATATTCTCTGATTTACCAAATGAAATCTATGTAGTATTCGGAGGGAGGGGCCTCTATAGAATCATTCTAAATGGCAAAGATGTGAGCAGATCAGAGAAATTCAGAGTAAAACAAAAACGTTTAGATATAATTGACTATCATTAAATTGAGGCAAGACGAATGGTAATTTCATATGCAGATCAAATTTTAGTTATCGATCCATTAACGAGAGCAAAGATAATAAGCAAACCATTGGCCTTTATACATTAATCAATACAGATTTTGCCTCCTAAATTTAGCTTGGCTTATCTACCGGTTATGCTTGTAAAAGAGAATGAATGTGAATATCAGGTTGTAGATTTAAATTCAACTGGTTATCAAGGTATAGTAAATGGATTATACAATATCACAATTCTTGGAATAATTAAAAAATGCTCAGATCAATCGTTTATAGAATGTTTAGCTTAATGTGATGAAATAGTAAAAAATGAAAATGGAGAAAGTTAGTGTAAGATCTTAGTAATTAAAATAAATATAAGTTGAATTAAGTAAAACTTTATGTTAAAATGCTAAGACTTTGATTTCATAATATTTTAATTCAATTAATTAACTCTAAATTTAGAAGCTACAGGCTATTGTTTATTTTATTTGAGATAACTAGAAATGTTGTATTTTTGATGAAACCAAGGCAGTTTAAGTCCTCTGGATTTTCTATTCCCTCTAGTATGCCTATTTATTGCCTTGATTTTAAATCATAAATTTTTAATTAATCTCCCAAGATATAAGGGATATCCCAGGGGTCAAAGAACGGAAATACTATCATATATTCAAGGTAATGCTATCTCTTATTTTACTAATTTTCAATACTGGAACTGAAGCTTGGATTTGAAAATTAACTCTTTTCATTACAAATCGATAAATTGCTGTTAATGTTTTAATCCATAGGGTTTGATGATTCTTTGAATCTAATTAGTTTCTCATAACCCTCTACAGTGTAATCAAACATTATAATTTTCTTTGAAGTTTAAGCTAAAAACTTTGTTTCTGACACCCTTTGAATATCTTAAATTGAACCACTATAGCATCCAATTTTCTAAGCTTCAATCTATTACCAACGAACAGGATCTATTTCAACAACTCGGATTGATATTTTTGGCTTTCCTAGAATCACAAGGAAAAGTCTCTCAGTGAGCTTAAAAATGCTGACAATTTAAGAAAAATTAAACTGTGGTTAAGTTCTGATTTATTTAAATTCTTGATATGTCCCATCGGACTAAGCTCGATAAACTCCAATTTTGTAATTATTTTATCCAACTAGGAGTATCTTTCTATCATACGTGCAGTAAGCTGAAATTCCTCTCCATAGCCTATGCTTTAAATGAACTAGAAATTATTCGAAATCAAGAATACATCATTTCCAAGGAAAAGCTTGTCTAAATGCTAATGAGCAACTGTAAAGGATTTTCTTATTCGATTAACATGTCTAAATCCAGCAGGAGAAAAATGTAAGATATCAGTGAAATTTTGTTCATAATTCACCATTACCAAATATTCTTCATTAATTTGAATTAAAAGTTTATCATAGTAAGGCAACAATGCATTTTCCACAACTAAACTTAATTTAAAATACTTGTGAAAGTCTAGTCTTCGTTCAGTTTATTAACTGACAATCGATGAATAATTTTCAGGTAAAGCTTTTATCGATTTAAACAAATATTCAAGGTACATATCGTATTGATCTAATTGAGTTTGCATGGTTTCTTTAAAAATATCAATTGCTCCGATTCTCAATTTCAATGCAATTTAATTAGTTTATTGTTTCAATTGCTCTAAACTGTAAGATATCTACTATTCACTCTCTTAGTTTATCCTAATCGAATTGCTTTACTTCATGAGCTATGTTTGAATTTAGTCACTTTTACCTTGTAAAACTGCCATCATTTTAGTTTTACTATCTAGCTCTATAAGCAACTCTTCAAGCTTCTTACTCATTTCATTCAATGTAATCAAATGTTTCTTGCACCAAGATTCAATGCATAACTTAGTTTGCTATATCTCAGAGAGAATTTTGGCTGATTAATTGATTAAAGATTGAATGGTTAGTTTGAATCCATATGAATCTTGTTTAAGCGATGAATTTGCTTAATTAGAGAGGAATGTTTGGAAATTTGTTTTTGTATAGGTGAAATTTTAAGTCAAATTTTGCTGTTTTCTTAAAATGTCATCAATGTCTTGATTCTATGAAGTGTACTGGTGCTGCTGCTACATTTAAATTTATTAGAATTAATTATTTTGAGAGGGATTCATAAAGTTTAAGTCTTGTTCTTGGTAGTTGTCTTCATTATCAGAAATGATAGTAGTTTCTTCAACTAAATCTAAATTTAGATTCATAAATTTATTATTTATTTATTGTAAATTTTAAAATAAGTTTGTGCTATGTTATTTGGTAAACTTTATTTTCAAAATAATATTGATTAAATATAATTGATTTTAAAATCATCTTAAAATTTAATAAATTTTCATGCTTTCATTAAGTAAATGAAATATTTAATTAATTCATAATTTAATTTTTTTCTTATTTAAGACTATATTATACCATATTATTATTATTCTAACTATTGTAATATTTACCAATTTTATTATTGATAGAATACGATTGAAATGGGGAAATTCAAAAATAAAAAAGTAATTCAAATTATAATTATATATAACTGCCACTAATTACAAACTTTGTAGATCAAATTTGTCACAATGCTTACAGTTAGATTTTCCTCTCAAAAGGATTTTTGACATATTTGACACCCTGTTTTTTGTCGAAAGGGTGATTTTACAGTTTGACACCTTTGACACCTTTCAAATTTATCTTGTTTTTGACATGTTCCTGACATTTTTGAAGATGAACTTCTTCTTAAGAATCTACGATGGGTTCAGTTTCTTGGTATCTTTGATGGCTGCAGTGTTTGTTGATCTGAAATTTTTCATAGGTTTCTTCTTAATCTTTATTCTGGAATTTGGACTTGTGTTTGCTATTCTATTTGATGCAATTTCAATTGAAGAATATCAGGGTATTGGTATCTTTGCTTACATCATGATGGCATTTAGAACTTCATCTGGAGACTTCCATGTCAAAAACAAGATAAATTTTACAGGTGTCAAAGGTGTCAAATTACTCTATTTTTGACAGGTGAAATGTTCGTCCAGGGTGTCAAATGTGTCAAATCCTTTTGAGAGGCAAATCTAACTGTAAGCATTGTGAACAAAATTTGATCTACATAGGTTTGTAATTAGTGGCAGTTATATATAATTATAATTTGAATTACTTTTTTATTTTTGAATTTCCCCATTTCAATCGTATTCTATCAATAATAAAAAATAGAAGAAAAGTTATGAATTTATTTATATTTTTTCTTAAATTATAAGTAATTAAGCAATAATACTTTAATAATTAGCCAAAAAGTATATCCTATCATAAAACTATCAATTTACCATATATTAAATAACTGCATAATATAATGAAAATGGATTAGTATATTATAAGTTTTATTATCATTACAAATAAAATTGTATTATTAACTATTAAAGAAATTAATGTAAACTTAAGTTTAAAAATAAATGCCCGATCACAGTGAAACAAAGCCATATCCTAAATAAATGTTTTTTTACATCTTTAGATGTTGGACTATAATTTGAAGGCTTTTTTTATAGAGATTTTTATCAAAAGATATGTAAAATATAAAATAGCCATTAAACCCATAAGTCTAGATTAGCAAATTAGGGGGAGTCAATAATATGCCGAGCAAGAAGCAAGCTGAGATCTCACCTAGCACTTTTGCAATTATTTTTGCAAATATACTCTACGCAGTCACATCTTCGGGACTAACATTCATTAATAAGGCGCTTTATAGGAACTATGGCTTCTAAAGTCCACTTGATCTCCTCCTCATTTAATGTCTTTGTAATCAATAATTTTGGGTAATTATTAAAAAACTTTCTTAAAATGGTGAATCATTTCACTTTACCAAATAACGAATGATAGATTGTTAAGAAAAATATGAAGCAATATTTTTAGATCTTGCATAATTTATTTAATAAAATAGTGAACGTACTTATTTGCACACCTATGATGATCTACAAACAATTTTACCCTGATTCCATGCAGATATGCGATACTCTAGGAATGAAAGTAACACCTCTCAATGAAAGCATTAAAAAATGGAAGTTAGGAATGAGATTAGGAATATTCAATCTAACTTATAAAACTACATCTAAAATAAATTAAATTTTAATAATCTCATAACAGTTGCGTTTGGGATATACTCTATAAAGTATGTGAGCATCCCTCTATTTTTAACTTTCCGAAGATGCAGTCTGCTCTCTACATTCGTTGTAACTTACTACATTTCACGCAAAGCGCCTAATCTTAGGACTTATGTAAAATTAGGATTAGTTACTCTCGGTGCAGTAGTAGCTGGAGTTGATACTTTTAACATTTATATTCATATATAAAATTAGTTTTTTAAACTTATTATCAATCTATAGGCAAATTTTGAAAAATGATTTTTAAAGTTTCTAATTTTACTAATCATTTATTATTTCTAAAAATATTTCCAAAACAGACAAATCTTCGAGTTATCAAATATCACGTTAATTTTGAACTTTTGAATATTCATTATTGAAGTATTAATATAAGAATATATATATTTGCTTTACTTTTAACAGAGATTGGTTTGGATATATGTTGATTTGGATGAATAACTTGTCATAATCGGTAACTAATGTATACTTTGGAATAGTAAATAAGGATAAGAGAGTGAGTGCATTTGAAATTAACTTTTTCTACGCCTGGGTTGGACTACCACTACTCACATTATATAAATTCAAATATTTTTGTAAAATTTAAGAAATAATGGCTTCTTAAGGGTATATTATCACTAATTTATTTAAAAGTAATTAATTTTCACTAAAATTGAATATGATATGAATCACATTATTGAAATATTTTATTTTTCATTCTATACCATATACACTGGAGAGATATATGAATTCACAACCGTGATGGCATCTGAAGGAGCCGGCATTGAAGATATAAAAAATTCAAAATTATATCTATTAAAGATATACGTTTTAAAAAATTCTATTTAGATATGAATCACAAATTAAATTTCTTCTTGCTCCTAGTGCTATCTGGATCATTAGGAATTGTTATTACTAAATATAAAATAAATATGTAATTTTTAAAATAAAATACAGGAATTTATTTTACAATCATATTTCTATTTTATAATGAATGTAAAAATTGCACTACTTTCTTACATATTTTAAAAAATAATAACAAATTAAAGAACATTAATTGTATGATAAAAAGTTCAATCATTTTAAAATAGCCACAGCATTAAAGATAAAATTATTTAACGCTTAGTAGTGATTTAATTTTTTAATTATTAATAGATGAGTCAATAAAAATAAAAATCTTATAACAGCCAAGTATTTTGTTATTAACAACATAAAACATAATTTATTTTACCCGGTTGATGTGTAATCTTGCAATATTACTATGAGCACAATTCTTGTAGTGACATTATGCAGTCCGTTTATGATGAATGTTAATGGAAACATGAAAAATTAAAAATAACTTTTTAGTAAAACATCTACTTTAATCAAACATTTTTCTTTATATAAAATGCTGTTTCATCTGTGCTTGGATTTATGATGTTTGATGAGTAAATCCCATCCTTCAACTTTATTTTATATTACTCAATAAAACTTATTTTCATGATGTGAAATATTTATTTTAATTAATTTAATTCAACGTAGTGTCAGGGATTATAATTGGATTTGCAGGAAGTTGCTTGTATGCCTTCGACGAGTACTGCTCAATGAAAAAATCAATTGACTAATAAAAGAAAGAAGAAAAAGAAACTAAAAAACATAATTGATTAGGACTAATATTACAAGATACATTATTTCTCATAATTTTTTATAAACTAAAAATCTAAAATTTTAATTAAAAAATAATATTGTAAATATAAGCAATTAAAAGCATTTATTTGTATAGTGCTTAATATCAATCAAGATTAATAATAAAAAAATTAAGAAATATAAGTCGGCTTATTTAATAGATTAATATATTAATAGAATATGTACCTATTTTTTATGATCAATATAAAAACCTAATTTTGAATAATGTCTATAGATATATATATCTAATATAATACACAATATCGCATTATTAAAGAAATAATATCGTTTAAAAAAATTAATAAAATACTTAGTTTTTCTTGAAAATTATAGTCAAGAAGTTAATTTAAAATTATCAGAATAATTAGGCATAATCTTATTTGATATACAACTTTCCAATCATGATTTAATTGATAATTTGTAAAGGAAAAAAGAATGAAAATGTTTTTTATTTCAGATAAAACTAATTATTTTGACTTGGTTTTTTTAGATAATAAAAGTAAGGAAAAGATTAGATTTAGCTATTTCAGAATTAATTATAAAATATATATGAAATGGATCTGAAATCTTTTTTATACCTTATATCATCCTGTTTTAACAATATAGTAAAATTAACCACCTATATTTTAATTGATAATCAATAAATAAAAACTATTGAAAGTTTGGTGTATATGTGTTTGCGTGTTATCGTATAAAATCCTTTAAAAGTTTATATACTCATTTCAAAAGTTAATAAGTTTACCATTATTTCTTATACTCTATACTCATTTATGTGTAAATATTTAAATTCAATATTTATTCTAAAAAACTACTATATCCCTTATATTCCTCATATTATTATATATATATAAATGATTTTGTAAAAATATATTGATTCATAAAATTATTTATAAATTATATTATTGAAAAAGTAACTAACTAAAACTTGATAAGAATGGCTAATTTTAAAAGTATCTAAACTAAATAATTGTATTTTACTGATGGAATTATTTATCAAAGAATTTAAAATCAAATTTATCTGACCACATATTTGAGTAATCTGGGATAAGACAAGACTATATTTTGTAAATTATAATTATGCTTAATTATATGAAATTTACAAAGAACAAAACCATCAATGGAATTACTATAAAAATTACTTTTTAATATAATAAGAAATATTTTATTTGATTTAGCATAATTTTATTCTGAAAACTCCTTATTTAATTTTTTATAAATCTATTGAAATTATAGGAACTTAGAATTTATAAAATAAAGAAAAAGCTATGAAATTTAAAATAAACAGTCTATGTCATATTGCATATTTGAATCTGTCTTACTTCTTATTTCTAACACAATTGACATAAGGCATTTTTGGCAATGAAACCTCGCTTAAATTATCTGATTTTAAGTTTTCATTCACTTAGAAAGTGTTTTATTATTCATTTTGGTGAAACTAAGACTTTATTTTAAAATCAAAAATTTATATATTCTTCACATTAAATGAGTAAATGAATTATATTAAAATAAATAGACTCTAGGTTGTATTTGTTTTAGTTATGAGATTCTCTTAAACTTAAGCTCCGATTGGCTTTTTAAAGAATTTCCTAAACTTAATTTTTTACATTACTAGCATTATTAAATTATATTCAAACTATACTTTAAAACGTTTAGGGGTGGAAGAGTTTCCTACCCAAAAATGGTGTATTTACCCATATGGATCTTCACACTTCTTCAGAATTTCCGGCTCAATTCATAAGAAAATATGTAATTTTCTAATAAATTCTCAAAATTATGATCATCTATTATGAATTAATTATTTATATTAATATCCAATATATTTTCTATCATTTCAATAAAATTTTAATTATATAAAAAGTTTAATAAAAAGTTTTTTAGTAGATGATCATGATAATTGAAGTTTATTTGTATGTTTCTATTATATATTTATTGCCAAAAAATACAATTTTGAATATTGGGAGGGTAGGCTTCCTAAGGGGTCGGGAAGCTGCATTAAGGTAAGAAACATTCCCCCCCTCCCAAATTATTTCTATTTTTAATATCAATTTTTGTCAACCATTTTCAATTATTTAAAACTAATATTTTAGCATTAACAGTTGATTTGCCCAATATTTTTTAAAGCTTTAAATCAAGAGCTTCTTGTTGTACTTTTAACCGTAAATTTTAAGTTCCGTGATTTTCATTTTCTATATCCTAAGCTCCAAAAGAAGTATTTATATTTTAGCTACTATATTTATCATGCTGAATTGGATGCAACTCTCTGTAAATGCTGAATGGATAACTATTAAAAGAATCAAGTTTTACAAACAATTTTTAATTATTTCATTAAAATTCACTAAGATATATTAAAATGGTTATTCAGGGGAGTTCTTTTAGTGTTTCTTTATTGAATATTCCTTTTAATTAGCATGGGCAATTTAAATTTAAATTTATTAATTTTTTTAATAAAAATTGTAATTTGATTGTTAATAATAGCCTCAGGAGAGAAAACAAGCCTCCTTCTTTTCAAATCAGATATCTAATGATTACGTATTTCATCTATCTAACTATAATTCTTAAAATGTGCAGTGAAATTATCTTCATGATAGCTTTATCCATATAGAGGAGATAAAATTGCTTGTTAATTATTTCTTGTATAAATGTCCTCCTCATCTTCAAATTTTTAATCCTATTAATGCTAATTTAGATTTGCATTTTAGTGATTTTTATCATTGATCCTGGCTTAATGTTCCATAAATTTACGAGGACTGGTAAACTAAAGTTCTAAGTACTCTTTAATTATCTCGTTTTATTCAAGAGCCTCATCTAAATCGACGTCATCCTCGAGCTGTATTTATCTTTAAAAGATACCTAACAATAGTCTTTTATCAATAAGATTCAATCTAGGCTTCTCACAAAAGTAGTTGAAACTTTTCTTAATTGACGCTTATGTACCAAACAACTCTTTCTTACCGATATTTTTCAATCTATTAATTATTCATTAAATCTTTTCTAGTAAGATTTTGAGTCTATTAACGGAAAAGTACAGGGCTATCCTCTTTAATAACATTACCTTTCTGCATTTACAATAGCCTCATTTAATGCTTATTAAAGAATACTCCCATTAAAAGTTTGACCTACCGAACAGTCTACAAAAGTGTGACAGCATCAAATTCTTCAGCCAAAAGTTTCTCTGCTTTTTTAAAATTGTGATAGGATGAGTTGATATATTTTGAAGCACTATAACTTTTCTGATTGGACTTATCTTTTCTGACCTATGATTTTAAAATTAGCTGAGGTTTTTTGCATTTCTCTTTTAGAAACTAATATAGATTCCTAAAAACATCCAACAAGCCAAATTCGAATTTAACTCTGCTTGAAAGTTCATCTAATATATGAGTTATATTATTTTTCAAAATCAGCTTTGCATCTTGAGAAGAAAAGTTGTTGTCTGCATTCATCAAGTTATTTTATGAGAACTTGTTATTTGACTTTTTCGGAGATCGCCTTAATTTATAAAGACTAGTAGTTGAGAGAAATTTCTCAGAAGATTTATGTTTCAAGCTGGTCCTAGGCTTTGATTATCCATCATCCTAGTTATCTGGGAATTATGAGCACTATTATGTCTAATAGATACTTTTAATTAGCTTGGCATGTAATAGCTTATCTTGAAAAAGCAATACCACAATATATCCAGCTAGAAAAAGAGAATTTGTGATTCCACCAATATCACCAAGGATTTAAATCAGCGATATTTGGTTTTGAGCAACTACTATGTTATCTTTGACAAAATATAGATTAATTTTTATCTAGTTTTTAAAGAATTTATCTTGGCTTAATTATTCAGAGCCACTGCTTTGATTAATGAATTTTGAATCCGAGTCTTAATTCGCTTAATTTTTGACTTTATCTGTATTATTATTTTCTGAAACTTCATGATTTTCATTTTGATTATTTTCTTTGTTCTATTCTTGCTGGATTTCTTCATCTTCATCGAATTCATAAACCTACTCATTTATGTATTTAATTCTAAATTTAGAGAAATATTCTTTGTCCTCATTTTATAAGAGACTCTAAGTGTGTCCGTTTTCCTACTCGTAAATATATCTCTAATATTTTACATTAACTTCTTTCTTGAAGGATGAGAGTGAATTTATAGTCACTGTGTTTGAATTAGATTGCATTTCTTAATAGAGAGCATCAACT
>ARYC01009017.1:0-23168 GCA_000711775.1 Oxytricha trifallax | reverse complement strand
ACTCCATCTTGTTTACAGATCTAAGAAATGATATTCAAAGATAAGTTTATTGATTTCAATTATTTACCTCTGTAAAACTTACTATTAAATATGGGCATCCTATAGGAGGTCTACCTCTAAGAAGGATATGGAAAAAGTTTTGAGAACTGGTTTCAAACTTGAGAGATTGATATCAATTTCTACTGTTATAGTTCCATATTTTTAAATTTAAATTGGTACGTACTTAATTAGGCTCAGCTCCTAAAATGCTAGTACTTAATTAGGAGATTTAAATAATGCTAGTACTTAATTAGGAGGACCCTAATTTTAATCATAAAATGACAAAATACCTCCTAAAACAGTGCGTACTTAATTAGGAGCACCTCCTAAATTGGTACGTGCTATAATGAACTTATTATTGATAGTTAAAATGGTTACTTTCTCACCTATATTTAGAGCTGGTTCGTCTCTTAGCACTCATATATCTTCTATAATACTCTTAAAACTTCTCTTGAAACTTGTAGGCTTGCAAACCTCTCATTTAAGCTCTCAGTTATATAGAGGCAGTTTCATAATTTTAAATTCAAATTTAAAAATGAGCGCTAACATTTTAATAAAAACAACAGCACTTCCATCAAACTAAATGAGACTTACCTTTGGCAGCAATAAAAAGTGTGATAGCTGCGAGATGAACTCTCATAAAGAACTACCATAGCTATCACTTGAGGTCTCTGTTATTAAAATAGAAATTAATAATAGAAAATAAATGGCAAACAAGTGTGTGGGAGACAGAGAGGAGGAGAAAGGTATTAATGAAATTCCTATACAAACCGAAGAAGCTGAAGTCTATTTTTGTGAGTATGTGAGAGAGATTTTGCTCATAAATCAAGCTGGTACAGACATAAGAAAGAGCATAGAGAAGCCAAGCCCACTGTATACTTAAAGCATGATAAAAGAGATGGAAAGTATGATTGCTTTGAGTGCCATAAGCAATACTCTCAAACAAGAGACTTGAAGAAGCATCTTTTAAAAGCTCACAAGAAAGATATAGAAGTTGAGAATCATGAAGTTGAGCTGAAGCTTCTCAACAAAAGAAAAGCGAAGAAATATTCTAAGATCGTTGTGCCTGAATAAGCAAGAGAGTTAGAGTACGTTAGGAAGGCACGAAACAACTGACCTCTGAAATAACAAGAATTATGATCAAGATTCAATACAAGAAAATACCGGTTCTTGCTTAAATTGACCTAGATACTTCTCTTTAGAGCTACCTAATATTAGAAGACTCCTTTGATAAGAAAGTTATCAATGATCATCAACACGCATACAAGGTGCATCCCTTCAACTATCTCTTAAGTGATGATAAATATTAGATGGAGTTTACAAATGAGTATCAAGTACTCACTCAAGCAAATTATAAAGAGTGTAGTTACTTAATCAAGCAAGATGCTGTTATCCTTGCCAAGGATCATGTTGCTTTCAGACTTCCACTCTATGAAATGACCCTAAGAGATTTCATAACAGATCAAAGGAATCATAAGTAACTTGGATAAATAGCATCTCAGACCGTATAAGGTATTAAAGAGCTTCATAAGTTAGGGTTTGTTCACAGAGACTTGAAGCCAGAAAATATAATGATAAACTTCTCACCTGTAAGAGTAGCAATAATCGATTTCAACAGAGCCTAAAGAGTGGAAGTATCAAGGCTTGGAACTGTATTAAGAACGCAAGGGTACTATCCAGAAAGAGAAGACTGGAGAGATAGTGACTTTTATGGGGATGTGTGGGCTATGGAGCAATAATAATAGAGTGCGATATGCCTCGCAATGAATACTACTCTACAAGATGCGAGAAGGATGCAAAACAAAGAATAAAGCAATTTGTTGACAAAACAAGAGTATCTCAATCAATAAAACAAATGGCAGAGTCAATAATAATTAAACCAAACTCAATATCAGACATATCAATAGAGTAGATAGAGTTGTGGTTAAGTAAGATAAACTTCAGACCTCTCCCACATGATCCTAAGGTGCATTTTGAGTGATTAAATTAATTACATTTACTATAAATTCCACATTAAAACCTATTAATTACCCCAAAAGCCTAACAAATTCCCTACAAATCAAAGCACTTATAAACCTCATTAAGGGGTTTTGGGGTTTTGAATGTTGATTTATCTATTGATCCTTAAGAATCAAATTAAATTTTAAATATATAAAGTAGTTTATTAGATATTCTATTTCAGAAATTTTATAATGAGCTTTCTAATCTCATATTGAATTAATGAAAGTCATTAATGTGATTTACATATTTATAGTAACTATTTAATAAAACATTAAGAATCTATGGACAGTACTATCAAAGGAGGACATGCCACGGAAATGGGCTAAGAATATGAATCCTTAGAATTTGCCGGAAAAGGTGAAAGTTTTTATAGGACTGGTATACCCTCGGTGGCTGGTAGGCCAGAGGGTTTCAGCTCAACTACTATGCAGTAGGTGGCAAATATTGATATTTTTATTTGAAATTTACTTAAAATCATGTTGATAGTTATTTTACATCGCACACATTAAAAGTACAAATTAATATAAAGCAAATCAAGAGGAATAAAAGAAAGCTAGTGATAAAAACAAAAATTTAACTTATGCCTCTTCGTTGAATAAAGGTTAAGGAGTAAGTGGATAAAAGTTTTATCATATTACTTATTAATTTATTTTTGGCAAAAATTAATTAAAACGTACTTCATATTTTTTGGATAGACTAGCCAGAAACCCCAAAACTCTTCAAATATGAAATAATGATTAAAGCTTTATATTTATACTATTTTATTCAATGAAAAATTTAAACTTTAAACAAATAAATCAGGCATCGCTCTATAATTGAATTATATTATTATAACCAAATTATTTTTAGTGTAATTTCTTTGGTATTTAAATTTAATAATTAATACTCATGTTCATATAATTCTTATGTATAAATTTAGATAAAGTTAAATTTTCAACTATATTTTGATTTATTTAAATTTTGAATTAATATCTGATTCATGTTATCCCTAGTACCTAGTTATTTTATAATTTAAAAATAAATATTCAAAACAAACTTCCCATAATTTCTACAGAGGAGGTTCAATCAGTAATTATATAAACTTTATAAAGAGTAATTATCAATATATATTTTATAATCACAAAATACATTTTAGATTGATTGTACACTAATTAATTTTATATATTTCTTTATATACTCAATCATAAATTTAAATTATAAAGAACAATTACCAAGTTTTAATTAGTATTTTATAGCATTTTTTAAATTATTATAATTTATAAATAATTCTATCAGACTATGCCACAACTTAATACTGAAGGGATACATAATATTCAATAATATTATGGTAGCTTTAACAATTAAAAGAATGCAAATTTTGATAACAAAAACAGATCTAATGATCATACTGCAAAGAAAAGTTCACTTTATATAAGAAATTAAGTTAAAAATACTAAGTAATACTTTTAATTATTATAATTAAAGTTATGGAATCATAGATTTGCATTATTTGTAAAGTGATATTCAAAAAGAGATTAATAGTACCCCTGTGAATATTCCTAAGAAGTTTGGTGGTACTCAATTATTCTATTATTCTAGAGAAAAACCTTAAATTAATAATTATTAAAACTAACCAATGAATTTATTCATAATTATATATATATCACTTATATGCACTGTTTTTAGTTGTGAATATTTTAATTATTCAGACTTAAAATTTTATATTAATTTTCATATTATGAATCAACAAAGCAAAATGAAGCAAGATCCAGTAGCAGAATAAATCACAAAAGAGTAAAAATAAAATTAATCAGACAAAGCACGAGAATTTTAGAAAAATTGGCATTAATTCAATGAATTTAGAGATTAGTAGTGGAATAAGGATGTTTAAGATTTTAATAAACGAGAGGGAATAGAAATTAACTAGTAACACGTAGGAAATTTATAGTAGAAAAATATGAGTAATGCTCAGTAAACTGAGAAATAAAAATTTTATAGGGACTAATTTTTTACTTTCTTTTTCTAATTTCTCTCTCATTTCTCTCATAAAATACTTTAAATAAATACAAGTAATTTTAGAAGAATTTTATTGTCCCTTAAAAATTAGATTAACAGCAATTTGAACTCAAACAAAATCTTAAGAAAGAATAGCTCAATTAATAACAATGATTACCTCATCAAATATTCACATTGAATGTATGAAAAATATTAATGAAAAAAGCTATCAGTCAGAAATTAGAAACTTCAAATTTATAGATTATGATCGGTATGTTTTTCTAAGTCATAGTGAATATAAGAGAGAAGGAAGTTCCTTCAAAATAATGATTCAATTAAAACTACAAAATTAAATATTCTATTATAGAGAGATTACAGATAGATTTTAATTCTTAATTTATTAAAACTTTTGTTTAATATTTTGAGATTTGTTCTAAATTTTAAAATTTGAACAAGGCATTAATATTTTTTATTATACATAGCAAATAATTGTATTAATGAATTATTTCTGTTAATACCGATAATAAATAATTATTTGTAATTAATTGGTATTCTTAATTTAAAACTATTAATAGAATAAGTATATTGATTTAACTTTATGTATTTATAGAACATTCCCTATTAATTTTATAATTAATTTCTTGAATTAAAAGATCACCAAACTTAAAACTAATCACTAATTCTACACAATACACAATAAGACTTTACTATACAATATGTCACAAAATCCATTTGGCAAAGATACAACAAGCGCAAGTACCCTACCCCCCCAGAAAGCTTCCAATTACTCGGCAGGTATGTCTCAGGAATCAATTCAAAAAGAGGGTTTGTATAATCACATATAATAGTATTTATTTTAGAGATAATTCTTTTATTATAATTAATTGGGATATGGGGGCAAGAAAGAATTAAGCAATGAGTAAAGAGAAAGCGATAAGTCAGCCGTGAAGGGTGGAGGCACCCAGTAGCAACAATAAACAAATCAGCAAAAAGGGCAGCCCTAGACTTTCATAAAGTATTGTTAATAATTGTATATTTTTTCATAGCTTTTACGAAAGTTTTATATAAAATAATTGAATTTAGTAATAACCAGCAGCTTCTCAATCACAGTAACATGAATAAAGACAATAATAAGATCAGCAGCAGAATTTACCACAACAACAAAGAAGCTAAGATTAGCAGAAGAAATCGAATGAAATTCCATAACAACAGTAATAGTAATAACACCAGTAATAACAACAGAAGTATGCGTAAAATAAGTAATTTAAATAAATATTTCTTATATAATTCCTATTCTTTAATTGATTCTGTAACAAACATTATTATTACCTTAAATTAAACTGTAACAAACATTTTTATCTTCTATTTAGCAATAATCTACTGATCAGTGGGGTATGTCTACAAAAGAAAGAGGCCAGGTTGAATCTCCAAATGAGCCAGACTTCACTAATAAAACATTCAAGGAGGGAGAGAAAGTCATGCAAAACAAGGACGATATTAGACCTGGGTTCCTTCAGCAGCAGGATATGAGTGGAGAAAAGAGAGCTAATTTGGACAAGACTAGTCAGTAGGAACCATCAACAAGTGATTGATTTTATATTAATCATTAACATAAAAAATAAATAAATTATATCATATAATATTATTAGTATTAATACTGCTATACAATTAATTGTTAGCTTAAATTCTGTAATAAATAATAGGAAAAGATATTTTTAAGATTTTTATTGTGTCATTTATTGTAGATATACATTCAAAATTGGGAAATTTAATTAAATTAAAATTAATTTATTTCAAAATATTGGCAGTTAAAGTTGGCCAATTTGAACGATCTTGGGCTCATTCGATAGAGAATTCAAAATTAGCTGGACTTTACTATTGGCGGTACTATTTTATCACATCCATGGAGCGAGATAACTTCACTTTAATTAGAGGGTATAATTTAATGAATTTAGATGAGTTTAATTAAAGTGAAGTTATCTCACTCCCTCGATACGATAAAATAGTACCGCCAATAATAAAGTCCAGCTAATTTTGAATTCTCTATCGAATGAGCCCAAGATCGTTCAAATTGGCAACTTTAACTGCCAATATTTTGAAATAAATTAATTTTAATTTAATTAAATTTCCCAATTTTGAATGTATATCTACAATAAATGACACAATAAAAATTTAATAATTTTAATTACAAAGTAAGCTATTTTTATTCTAAATTTTATAGTGTTTTTAATAGGAAGATGATGTTGTAAATTTTTAATAATTTTGTTATAAAATGGTTAGACCAATTTTCCACCTGCAGTGCCTAAAAGACATTAGATTTCGAAAAAAGAGCTAACCAAACAAATGTTCACTGAGATTTATCAGTAACAGAAATTAATTCTATTTTAATTATTGATTTAAAATATTACAGAGAGAACTAAATTATTAATTGTTAATTTGATAAATTAATGATTTTCTACATTTTAATACAAAAATATTGTAAGAAAGATTCTTACAATCAATATTTATAAATATAATATCTATTTATTAATTAAAATTAATGCTAACGTGTTCATTTATTAGTAAAAAGCAAATTAACAAATTACTAATGCTTTAAGTTATTTGATATTCTATTGGACTTATGGAAGAGACACCAGGACTGTTGAGAATCTCTATTACAGATAAAAAAGACTCTAAAATATCCAGCTAGTATTTATATAGAAACAATTTAAATGAGGTTTTAATACAAATTAATCCATTCGGTATAGTTGTAAACTCTTAAAGATAAAATAAATATATTTATATACTTTAAATTTATTGAGATAAAAAGAAGTTAAGTTAATTAAAACTATAATTTATACCTTATTGAAAATGACAATTACTTTAGGGTTAGAATATAAGTCTTAAAGTAAAAATTAAAAAATAAATCATGCAGAAATTGATTTTTTAAAAAATTTTTTAAGTTAAATTTAGAAGTATAAGAGCATTAAAATTGCTAAATAAAGAGTTTAATTTCAGTTATTCTTTATGTTTAAAAGAAAATTACTTATTTATATAATTTTTTAATGAAAAGATTTACTCACTATTAAGTATTTGAAACATCAGAAATATTGCAAATATATTACTATATTGACATTTAAAGATAAAATAAAATTATATTTTTTTAAGCAAAAAATTACCAAAATGCTTTATATACTTTCATACATTTGAATTTATATAATTTTAAGCAAGCTAATCTATAAACGAAATTCTATGCTTCTAAAGTTGCCTTTATATAAGTTATGTCGAAAATTTGTTAAAATAAACAATTATCCTTTACAATTCTAAAATTTCCTTATTTTCATATAAAAATAACATATAATAAATGTATTGGAATAATTTTCGAAAATATGAATATTAATGAATCATTTAGAGATCAATTACTTTTGTAATCCTTAACTTTGAATTACCTTTGATAGTCTATTTAAGTTTAGCTAAAATTTAACTAGTTATAATTAAATTTAAAATATTTCTACATCAAAACACTCATTAACTAAATTTTACTATAAAACTCAACTTACAATCAATGTCAGGAATTAATCCATTAAACACATTCTAAGAAGCATCATAAAATATTTCAATATTAAATTCATACTTTTTTTTGTGTTTTAACTCTCTCTCATATAATATCATAATAATTATCTACAATATTTATAATAAATATAATATTATAAATATAATAAGCACAAAAGAACGTAGGCTAAAGATTTGATGCAGATTTGCAAACAAAAACAGGCGTGCAAGGCGCAGGTTCACAAACTTGGAAAGACCAAGCAAACTATAATCAAATTTATTGTGTGAAGGTTTTATAATACTTATAACAACTAATTATATCAGTTTTACTAAAAACTTATATTAGTTTTACTAAAAACTAGCAGTTCTAATACCAAAAAGATCAATTGCAATAATAGCTTGGTCTAGGTTAATAGAACATTCCATAGCAGCAATAAAAAATTCTAGTAAATAATAATTTAGAGTAGTACTAATATAATATTTTAATGGGATCTAAAACAAATTATTTAAAAATATAATTAAAATATTTCTAACTTACTTAAGTAAAAATAATCAAATTTTTAAACCAAATAATAGTAATATAAAATAAGAGTATTTTTAAGTGTGATTTATAAATTATTCATTTTAATTTTTTTAATTAATTTATTAGAGGTTTTTATATAAAGATTCAAGATAATAAAATTTAAGGATTATTTATTTTAGCACTATCTAAAATGTATTTTATTCAAATATTATAATTATTAAGAGTTGTTCAATTCTCTAAATATTAAAACAATATTAGTAATCCCCAATTTAACTTGAGTAAACATATATGTTGATATGTATATTTTATATTGAGTTCTTCTAAAAATATAAATTAATAGTATTTTAATCAATAAAACCTCTCTTAATAGCCCGGTCAGTATAGTCAAGGCACTACTGGCTAGTATGGCACCACTGGTCAAGAATACGGTGCTTCAGGGTTATATGGGTAGACCACATCAACTAGTGGCACTTACGGTTAATAATAACAACCAGGTTATTAATCATACACCCAGGGTACGCAAGAGAATATTTCTCAATAACCATACACAACTACATCTTCTGCTTATTTAATGAATATTAAATAAAATTAAAAGATTTTTACAATAGGGGAGGTAGTTATTGAACTTGAAATGAATCAGGTTTTTAATGGGAGAAATATGTATTTTCATATAAATAAAGAGGAGCTTATCAACAAGATATAGGAAGAACAGGGCTAGGGGGTGTTAGTGGCACCACTTATACTTCAAACCAACCTGGCTTCTAAGAGTCAACCTTTCCAAAAACTCAAATATGATTTTAATAAATAGTTTCTCTATATTTTAAATGCAATTTTCTAGGCTTACTTGTAAGATAATTGTAGCAAATTGTGTATAAGCTTAGCAATAATCCAATTTACATTAATATTTTTAGATTTTAAATTGCCTCAAAAGATAGGGATGACCCAGTCTAATGCTCCAGGCTCTCAACAATACTCAACCAGCACCACATCCCAGCAATTCCCAACTAGCACCACATCTCAGCAATAGGAGGGCTAGTACAGAAGCCAACAATATTGAATTCATGAATTGAATACTGATTTGACTTCACATTAATGAATCTATCAGTATAAGAATTAATAATAATGGGGGGTGTAATTAAATAAATAAAGTTATATCACTTAAATTATAATAAATTTTGAAAATAAAATATTTACGATATCCTAATTAATTCTGGTGAATTAATTGGTAGAACATAATTCTAGACTACGTCATTCTTACCGCATCAATTAATTGTATTAATAATTAAATTAATTTGCTTTAAACAAATTGTAGCTATTATTTATTATTATATAAAAGGCAAATCAATTTTTTTAATAAAAGCATGAATCATTAATTCACCAATTAAATTGCAATTATTATTATGATTAACTAATGAGTATTAAAATATGAGAGATAACTATTAATTTCCTTAAGAATTCACAATTCAATATAATATCTATCACAAATTTAATGTTTTGTTTTTAAATATTACTCATAAAGATTTGCTAATATTACCTATATACATTAATGAATCAACTCTCTATAAATAGAATGATAATCTAAGCAATTAATGATTACAAATTAGCTAAAGTTAATTGATGTAATTTAATTTACTTCCTTAATTTTAATGATATTTTATATTAAATTTAACATTATTAATCAAATTTATTGGGGAGGTGGTGCAAATTTACATAATAACTATAATTAATGCATTAAAAAAAGTTCTTAAATAATTTGAATTGATATAAGTAATTAATTTATATCTCACAAAATTTTAAATCAAAATAATCAAAACAATCTTCCAGAACATTTTTGAAAGACTCTACACCATTTTTAATGTCATAAAACCTACCATAAACAATTAAAATAATAGTATACATCTATTTATTCAAAACTTATTATTTTAATAATTATTATTTGAATTTAAATATATGTTTGTTACTTACCATAAAGTAGGAATGAGGAAGGCTTCTCAGCCAAGGTCTAATCATAAAAAGATAAATTAGAATAGTAGCAATATTTAAAAATTAAATTTATGAATTAATATTTATTTTTTTATTATTTTAATAATTTTTAACAACATGATTAAGATAGATCGAATATGGAAAACTAACAATAAAACTAGCCTAGGCAATAATAAGATGAAAGACGAAGAAACGAGCCTAAGCAATAAGAACAAATTAGTTTTATTTTATCATAAATAATGGTATTTTTTTTCTTAAAGTTTTTAGTAATTTTAAAATAAATTGATTTATTTAATATTTAATTAAGCTTGATAAGTGATTCTAATATAAAATTAATTATATATAAGATTAAACATAAAAACAAAGAAGCTCAGAAGACATAAAAGATTTGAGACCAGACGTACTACAGAGAGAAGATATTGGCAGAAGACAGCAACAAGAAATCTCGAAGTAAGATTTAAACAAGGGCATGCAGCAATAAAATCTTAACCTGGATATCCAGTAAAAAATTAGCAGAGAATAACAGGAGATTATTGTAGTCGTAATTTAATTTTTAAAAAAATATATCAGATAAAATACTTCAAGTATTTCATTCTCATTATTTATTAATTAAATTCTATATTAATAATAATAAAGCTGAGATTGCTGAGCCAGCAAGACAAGCTAATTTGAAAAATAAATTCTGAGGTTTCTCCACAGACGAATGGCAACCAGTTTTTATTTAAAATAATAAATATAATAAACCAATTAATGTATAAACTACTATTTTATAGCAACAATTGCCTTAGAAATCAGGCTAGTAACAATTTGACAAGCAGGAGAAAACCATGCAATAAAATCAACTATTCGAGAGATTGAATCAGTGAATATTATAAGAAATATGCTCAATTATATAGAGTAAGGTAAACCTTAAATTTTAATTAGATTATATTTTTGTGTAAATACTATATATTAAATTTGCAAATTTTTTAATAAAACAATTTTAATAATAATGTTAAAGTAAATTACTTTAAGTTTATATATATATATTACAGAGAGAATATTATTCTATAAAATGTAACACTAAACTAATAAAACAATATTGCTAAATTATAGATTTATAGAAATTCATCATTGAATTTTTGATAGCTATTTTCTATTTAAAAAAAATTGTTTTTTTATAAACCAAAAGAATGAAATATTAATTTTTAAATTGCAATAATTTGTAAAATGAATTGAAACAAATCTCTATTTTTAATTTCATATATTCTCTATCAAATATGAATGATAATAATTTCTATCATTATTAATAAGTAGTCAAAGAAGAAATTAATAATATAATATAATTAAAAAACAATATCTGAAATTTCTTTAATATTTTCAAAATAACAAACTATTGTAAAATAAATATTGAATTTTCTTTATTATAAGAAAGATAAATTGATAGGCAAATTATTAAAATCAATATAATTATAATGGGACATATTCTTGGTTAATTTTTATAAATAAAAAAATTAAAATAACTTTTACTTTTAAATTTCATCAAAATATTATTAATTAAATTTTAACAAATAGTATTTAAAATAAATTATAATAGTTATAATTAATTTTTATAATTATATATTATCAAGTAATATCTAGCAAAATGTCATATTTAAAATCCCATAAGTACTTATGTGTTTTTTTCTTTTAATTTTAATGAAAAATATGCATATTTTAGAATTAACGAATATCATTGAGTAAAATCTTAAATTAGATTTACATTTATCATTAATTTATTTTATAAAATATTATTTTATATTTTCAACATTTATATAAATAATGTTAAATTTAAGATTTATTAAAAAGCCTCTCTAATATATAAAATTCATTTTACTACTAGATAATAGAATAATTTAGAATTATTGTTAGACACACCAATTCTTTTAACTAATTTTTGTTTAAAAAATGTTTCTCTGCAACATAAAATAATTATCTTATCATTTCTTAAATATGATTTTTTTTAAAAAATATTAAACTAAAAGGAAGGTAATTTTATCATTGTTTTATTAAAATTTTTCACTTATTTTTCAATTTTATTAAATATTAAGCTTGCGATATTTTTATTTAAAAAACAGATAAATTTATAAAATTACCCGTTCTTGAGAAATAATGCAAATTCTTTTTACTCAAATCTTTTTTATTATTTTCTTACAGAATTTATAAATAAAATTTTCATTTAAGAAATGCTATTTTTATTAAGATTATAGAGATAAAAGTAGTATTTTAACCAACTCTTCAAATATATATGCCTAAAACATCTAATATTAAATATTGGGGGCATTTATTAGCAAGTAAGAAAAGATGCCAAAGAAGCCACAGATCAGGAAATTAAAAGTAGAAGTTCTTTGCCTCAAGATTTAGCCTCTCTTTAATCAAAGATGTTAATTTAGTAAGCTCATGAAAAGTCGCTGTCTGATGTCGAAAAAGGAGTAAGTATCATAATATATATTATATTATTTTTTTGTTAAAATTAAAGTTTAATTTACTCGGTTTTCAAATAAATTATATTAAAGTAGCTTTGGTGGAAAAGCTGAATTAGGTGACGTAAAATCATATAAAAAATATAAATTTGATTATAATTATTTAATTTATCATGAATTTTTTGTGAATAGACTGGCAGTAAGACCTTATTGCAAGACAAAACTCACAATTTAGGAAGTTTGTCACAATAGTAATACACGAATCAAAATGAGTTACTCGAGGGCAAGAATTTATAGGATTAATAATAATAGGATCTAAATAAAAGAGATTATTGAATGAGAAGAGATAATACTACAGTATTTCTGATGAAATGAATAAGTTAATCAATTAAAAATTAAAGAATTAAATTCAAGATGACAAGGATGCCTTCAAATGTTCTATTAATTTCTATTTTCGTTATATAGAATTTTGAATCTTTAATTTCTAATTTACTCGAAATATTCTATTATTTCATACATATGTATTTATAGATTTTTTAATAATTACTTGATGAAATTGCAATCCTATAATTTAATATTTATATCCCAACATTAATTTCTTTTAAAATATTTCCATCTATTTATTTAAACAAATTTAAAATAATTTGTTAATTAAATTGTAAATGTACTCTGCAAAGATAAAACTTTAAGAATTTAGTTAAATATTTTACCATGCTTAAATTTTCAATTCAAAAATTCATTACTTTATCAATTTTAATTATTTTTTTTAATAAATAATTAGGAGTTTTTAATTTTTTTTTACTTCTCGGTGCATTTATTATCAATATTAATATAGCTCTTATTATTGCTGATTAAATAGAAAATTTGTTGCACTTTGAAGAGATAGTGAAATTCAATTAATATACTATTTATAAGTTTTCGAAATTAAATATTATCAAAATTAATCTGATTTAAAAATTTTAATTAATTTTATGTAATTTATTTATAATTGTGACAATTTAAATTTTGAAAATGGCTTTTAAAACTCTATAGTTTTGATATTCTCTGTAATTAGAATATTCTAATTGAGCTGTTTAATCTTATTTTTTAATTATTAATCTAACCTATTAAGTAGAAGATTTTATATATATTTTTAAGAAGTTCAAAAAAAAATCAAATAATTGCTATTTTGAGGTAGTGCAAAAATTAATGCATATACGAATTTTGCCGATAATTGTAGTTACTTAAAAAGAATATATTTTAGCTAGATATTTTGAGCTGCTTTGGCTTTATTGCTTCCATACTTCGAATAATTAATTATTATATATTTTCGATATTATATTCTTCAAATATATTTAATACCAACAATATTTTTAATTAAATTAATCAGATTCATGAGTATGTATTTTGATTTAATTAGCTTCTGAATACTGAATATATAATCATTAAATTTTTATGGTTAAATTTTTAATATTTATCTTTTTCTTAGCAAATAAAATTAGATTTTTTCTTAAATTTTATTTATGATTCCCTATTTTTGAAAGATTCTCTACACAGAATATTCAATAGAATTCACTCGAATTATTTATTTTTTTAAAAAAATTGAGACAACTTTTACATTTAAGTTTTATTAATAAAATGAGGGAAATAATATAATTAATATCACATTTTTTATCTTTTTATATATAATTATGTCACAAGCCTTATCAAATTAAGCTTAAAGCAGCTTGGCAACTGGTATCAAATCAGGAATATCAGACATGCAATCATAATCTCAAATGCAAGCCTAATCACAAACTTCCACAAGTGGATTTAGTTTTAATTTATACAATTAGATTTGATTTTATAATTATAATTATTCAATACATTATTAATTTGAATGAATATAAGACATTTATAAAAACTTAAATAAATTATCACAAAATTTGAATAAAAAGAAAATATCCATAAATATTGAAAAATATAAAAGTCTAGGATTAGAAATATATAAATTATCAGCAATCATTTTTAATGCATTTCAAACTCAAAAGTGATATAATACTATGTAATGTTTTTCAGTAATTTTTATCTTATCCTTATGATTTTATCATTATAAATTAGAGATATAATACTGAGTCAAGAATTCGTTTACCATAGAATACTGTTATTATTTTTCGAAATATAATTAAAATATAAAAATATGAATATTTTAATTTTATCTAACCAAATTTGCGTAAGTTTTTTTCAAAATTCTGCCCTCTTTATTTTATTTTATATTTTAAGCGACTTTCACAACTTTTTTCATTCTATAAAAATATTATGAATAAATGGTAGACTATGCTAGAAATAAAAAGGTTAAAAATGAATATATTAATTTAAATAAAATTCTTTGAAAAAAAAATTAATAAAATTTGGTTAAACGTAGAGATAATCTTTTTTTAGTTTAAGTTTAATTATCAATAAATAAATTGATTAAAGTAAATTCCTTGTTATAATGATATATTTATTGAATTAATTAATAGTATTTAATTTTACAAATTAACTAAGAAAGTTAATAGATAGGTTGTCCGATATGAGTCGTAATTTAAAGAAGGGGTTCAAATAACTCACTCTAAAATACAACAAAGGGACAAACCAACTTCTTTTTGAAGATAATGGGGGAGATTAATAAAATAACAGATAGATGAAAGTAAAAAGCATCTTCTAAGTACAGAGTCCGGCTAAGAGAACTTAGTAGCCTCAACCCCCCATTAAAACATCAGTTAACTTTGACAACATTTAGTTGCAAAGAAATAACATGAGATGGACTTCACTTCCAGCAATCATTTAAGCTAAGACAGAAACTATACTTAACTTAAAGAAAGTAATAGACAAAGTCTCGATAAAAGAAACTAGTCTGTTTTCCCTAGTCTAAAAATGTAGAGACACCACAGATGTCGTACTAAATGAGTCGATACCGCTCAGTTAAGAAGAGCTCCAAGGACAGCAAATCAAATGCCTTAATGCCTTCTAAGACCATGTAAACCTTCTCTTTGTGATGATATTAAAAATCTAAAAATACAACCAAACCAAAGAGCTAGGACATGTTCACGACATAGCGATAGCAACGAAGAACAAAAACTTCGAATATCACTTCAGAGAGGAAATATTCTAAGCCTTAATACAATAATTTGCTTTTACTATCAAATACCCCTAGGTAATATAAGAATCACCTTTAAAGTTGCTAACCTAGCTATTAAGTCACTTGAAAACTTGGTTAATTAAGGGGGACTCAAACATTAACCAACCCTACCATAAGCGAGACAACAACAAGAAGTAGTAGAATAAAAAGATAGATCAGCCTTCGAGGATGTAGAGATGAGAGATGACGCTCCCATACAGATTGACACTTCAGTTAAGCCAGAGGAAACAAACCCAAGTTTAAATAAACTTCTAATGACGTAGCACATCAGAAAAGTCTGACCAGTATACTTTCATCTGATCAGATCAGCACATAAATCAAAACAAACTTAGGAAAAGTCCACACTATACACGAATTCAATCATAGAATCTAAAAACAACTATAGTTCAAATTACTAGGTGACACCAACTACTAAATGGATGATATAATTCTTAAAAATCTTTAACTATAAGCTAAGCAACAAGTTAAATGGTACTTTGCCAAAACAAAGAATAAGTTCTGGCATGAACTAGACATCGAAGAGAAATAAGAATTCAAGGAGTTCATAAATCCAGACTTCACAAAGATCAATCTCAATTTACAAAAATCGACCTCAGTAAACACCATGATTGTTCTTAATTTAGACGCAAAAAGATATGGAATTGACCAACTCAGAAAATAAATCTTCCCTCATCTTCAATAAATTTCAATGTTCAGAACCAAACCGAAAAGTGTCTAGATAGGAGGCACATACAAAATAGAACTCAAATTTAGAAAAGGGGAAGATATGAGTGTCTTCCTATACAATTGGCATAGAGAAAAAGTAACCAACAGTAAATTCTGGAAAGGAGTTACTAGATGGAAGAGAAAGAAGATACCGGATATCATCATTAAGACAAAGAAAGTCTACGGAAGACCAGATTACCTAAAATGAAAAGGGCTAGACCCTTATATATACTAAACATATTTTTGATCGGGGGTCCCCAGAGACCACAATGTGATCGTATTATTATTATTATTGAATTAATTTGAAATTATATTACAATTCAAAATTTTTTAAAAAAAATTAATCTAGCAAAAACTTAAATTCCTAAACTTCAAATATAAATTTCCCTAGAATTATTTAATTTTATGAATAATATGTTTTTATATTCTTAAAATAAATATATTAAGTGGCTTAGTCCAAAGTCCTTCTCAACTTGAGGGAGGATTGTCTAAAGGCACAAGTTCAGGACTCTCCTAAAATTAGTCTTAAATGTAATAATAAGTCAATGTAAATGTTGATGTACATCAAGGTTAACCCTCATCTTTTGATATATTAGAATTGAAATATTTTAAAATAAAAAATTCAGATTTTACCAATTTTTATACTATATAATAACTTTTTTAATAATCTTCAATGAGTTCTGGTGGTGCTGCTACATCACAAAAGATATTTTATTATATTATTTGAAAAATTAAGAATATAAATTAATAATTTATCAATTAATCTATTATCATTATTTAATTTGGTATAACTGAAAGTATGGGAATTAAAAAGTTAAAATATTTTTAGCAATTACAGTTATTTTTTTTATTTATTATTTTTTTTATAATTATAGAATTAACTCATGTAATTTAATGATTTATAAAACTTTTAATAGTTAACATATTTTTTATGTGAAGTAAGATTATTATAATAAAAAAGTTAAAATAAAATTCATAAAAAGATAAAAATATGTGTAAAGTAAGCCTAATTAATATAATCATAAATAATATTTTTGTGATTGCATCATTGTTTATTATTTTAGGTATATTTTTATATAAACTTAAGAATTTCATCTCTAATATTAACTATATAATATCAAACACAGTGCTACCACTAGTGGATAGAGGTTACTTCAATTCACTCTTTATATTTAAATTAATTATAATTTTAATTAATTAAAGACTGGAGGAGGAGGTGGAGCATCTAAAGGTGGTAAGTCTAAATCTTGAAATGACAACTCACTCAATTGAACAATTTTCAATGGGTTTATTAATGAAAAAATGTGTCTCTAACAATTAAGCCAGTATGTAATAATCTGGTGTTTGATTCATTTATTAAGTTCAAAACTTGGAATATTATAACCAAGTTAAATTTGTTCAAGAACGCTATTCTTCAACAAATAATAGAAGTTAATATAATATTTTATTGAAAATAGTTAATCATCATTAATTCACTCATTATTTGTTGTATCTGACTAATGGGATTATAATATTATTTAAATTAAATTAAGTTGCTTAAAATGTTAATAAATACTAATAATATATTAGATAAACTATATTCCTTTGTCTTTATTTCAAGAGAGAATTGTATAAATTTTAAATTGTTTATTATATTTTCACATTTCATTCCAAGTTAATACGAAATAAAAAAATATATTGGGGTCTAATATTGCTAATTACAAACATATTTTTTGTATATTACCTCATTTTGACAAATTTATGAAAATATTAAAATTTAAAGGAATAATAATATAATAAAATATATATTTTTCATCGATTTAAATCAAGACATTCAGTATTAAAGAATTATGAGTTAATATGAATTTAGGCTTAGCTTCCTTATGGACCTTCATATGCCTGTGCAGCTAGATTTATGAGTGAGGTCTCTTTCATACTTCTCACAAAAATATACTTCAACTTCCTCTACTTACATTAAATTTCATTTTTACCTTTCTCCTTCTCTCTGTCTCCCACACACTTGTTTGCCATTTATTTTATGCTATTAATTTCTATTTTAATAGCAGAGACCTCAAGTGATAGCTCTGGTAGTTCCTTATGAGAGTTCATCTCACAGCTCTCACACTTTTTATTGGCGCCAAAGGTAAGTCTCATTTAGTTTGAGGGAAGTGCTGTTGTTTTTCATAAAATGTTAGCGCTCATATTTAAATTTAAATTTAAAATATAAAACTGCATCTATAATTAAGAGCTCATAAGAGAGCTTTGCAACCCAATAAATTTGAAGAAAGGCTTTTAAAGTATTAGCAAGAAAAATGAGCACTAAGAGACGTACCAGCTCTTAATGTAGGTGAGAAAGTAACCATTTTTACTATAAATAATAAATTGATTACAGCACGTACCGATTTAGGAGATGCATCTAATTAAGTACGTACTGCTATAGGAGGTATTTTGTGATTTTATGATTAAAATTATGGTACTCCTAATTAAGTACTAGCTTTTAATTAATGCTCCTAATTAAGTACTAGCATTTTAGGAGGTGTCCTAATTAAGTACATACCAATTTAAATTTAAAAATATGGATCTATGACAGTAGAAATTGATATCAATTTCTCAAGTTTGAAACCAGTTCTCAAAACCTTCTCCATATCCTACTTAGAGTTTGACCTCCAATCAAAACCCCAAAACCCTTTCAGTAGTTTGATTGAGTTTTTGATTGATAAAAGTAGACTATTAGTGCATACTATATTAGGGTTTTAATAGGGTTTATGTAGGGGTTTAATGTTTAAATATTATTATTTTAAGTTAGTATAACAAGCGAGTTTTTAAAATATTTCACACAAACATAAGCTTAGAGTCATGTGGCAGTTCTCTGAATTTTATCTTTCTAAGTTGATGTTTGATTGTTTCTATTGTTTGTTAATTCTCTTAGCTTGGCTTTATAATAGTTGAGTATGCAAGTTCTCTGAGACCTCCATTTATTTTATTTTTATCGAGATATTGTTTTATTCTGTTTAGAATCTCTCTCACCCCTGCAGCTAAAGTATTCGTTTCTTGGCATGTCGCTCTCTATTATTACCCATGAATTTTTGAAAATTAAAAATTACTTTAATTAATCACTTAACGTAAAATATATTTAGTTTCTTATATTATAATTATAATGGAATAAAGTGATTCAAGATAAGAGAAAAACCTCTCTAATTTAAAACCTTAATTCTTGTGAATTATCTCAAAGTAAGTATCTATTTTTCAATATTTTCTAACTTTTATTTCTAATTTCAAACAAGTAATTCATTTTATCTGATTATAATCTACTAATTTCCATAAATTTAAAAATATGCGTTAATAAACTGAGCGCTTGCAATATACAATATATACTTTATGATTTATACAAGTTGAAGATGTACTAACATTAATATTAGGGTAATATACACAATGACCTTCTTTGCTGAACAACAATCGATTTAGGAAATTTAAAAATAATATATTTAAAAAAGCCTAATTAAATCATAAGTGATATATGATAATCAAACTTTAGGTCACATATTTAAATATATTTCCCATTCTTTGTGCTTAAATCTATATTAATTTACATATATTAAAATAAAGGCAGTTTTTTTATTTCGTGTATTTTATTTTTACCAATTGTTTTCTATTTTATCATATATTACTGCTAGAGCCCAGATATTCCATTAAGTGTCTCCATCTCTCCAATCCTCTCTCTCTGGAATATCCAGGAGTACCGTATACATTTCCTTATGCAGAGGCTTGCACTCTTTGAGCTCTGTTGAAGTCTATAATATAAACTCTAAGAGGGTGAAATTCAACATGATATTCTCTGGCTTTAAGTCTCTATGAACATAACCTAGCTTGTGAAGCTCTTCAATCCCCTCAACTATCTGCTATACAATCTAGCCAATTTATCTCTGACATCTATTGTCAGATAAGAATTCTCTGTAAGTCATTTCAAGTAATGGAAGCCTGAAGGCTACATGATCTTTACCAAGTAAAATAGCATCAAGCTATATGATATGCCTGCACTCATTTAACTTTGCCTTTTATAGAGCATAATATTCATTAGCAAATTCCATTTGGAACTTGTCATCAGCAAGGAAGTAATTGAAAGGATATATCTTGTAAGCATTTTAGTCATCAGTAATTACTCTCTTCTCTATTTATCTTCAAGAGTGAGGTAGGTTTCTAGGCAAGAATCTAAGTCAATAATTTTTAATATGGGAATCTTCATTGCTTCTATTTTAACCATTATTTTATTGATCTCAGAGACTGGAAAGTTCTTGACTGCTTTCTTCATTTTTACTTACTTCTAGACTTCAACTCTAAGAGACTCCATTGGGTTTCTTGATCTCCTCTTTTAGAGGAATCTATTCCCTGTAGGTTCATGAATAAAGACAAGACTTTAATTGTTCTTTTTCTTTAGGTGCACTTTGAGGTCTCTAGTATGAGAATATGGCTTCTCACAGAACTCACAGACATACTTCCCATCTTTCTTTTAATGCTTGAGATATAACCTTGCATATCGTTGTGTATATCTCTCAAGTGTCTCTTATAAGTTGACTTGTAAGGGAAAACTTTATTGCATTCTTTGCATTAATAGTCAACTTTGGCTGGTATTTATTAATGCTGTATGTCGGGTTTTTTAACCTCCTCCTCAATTTGTACAGCTTCTTTTATAACCTCCTACTTTATTTATCTTTAAATCTCAAAGCTAGACTGGTCAAAGTTGTCATAAGTAGGCTCCCACTGAGTACAAGCGTCTCTGGTCTCTACTTTTTTTGGTTGCTTGAATGATAATTTTTCTTGATTTTACCCAAGTAATGCCGTTCTTCTCAAAAGTTTAGCGCTCATTTTAGTTTGCTGATATATTTTATTATAATAATGATAAAATTTAACGAGATAAACTATTTTAGTAAAGTATAAGACACTCTGATAGTATCTTTGCTGAGAGGTAAAAAAATGAACTAACCATAAAAGACTATAAGTTGACATATTTTATGAGAATTTTATACATTTTAGTTAATTAAAATACTAAATACTCCTAATGAAGTTTTGTTTCTCTAGGAGGTCCTCCAAATCAAGTTTGAACTTAATTTTGAGGTAATGTTATTAAACATTTTTAAATTTAATATGCTCCTAATTCAGTTTTAACCTTAAAATTTAACTCCTAATAAAGTTTGAACTTAATTTGGAGGACCTCCTAAAATAATTAAACATTATTAGGACCAATTTAATGGAGATAGGTTGATAAAAATGTAAATCAATCTGTGAAACTTGGAGCAAGCTTTTCAATGCTTCTCCGTATATCTTTTTGAGGTTGACCTCCAGTAGGTTCTCCCTATTTAGTAGTAAGATTTTAATAAACTTAGAATGGATATCCATAATTTTTTTAATTTCATTAACATTTCTAGAAAGAGGAAGCAAGATGGAGTCTATGAATGATGCAATGAAGAGAATTTAATCTCAAGATTTAATAGGAAAATTTCGAAGTAAGGAGGACCTCTATAGGTACTTGGTTTAGCAAGGTAAACTTTATACTAACACTAATAGATTAACCATAGTTGGATTGTTCTTGCCAACCCAGGAAGGAACTAAAATCTCATTCTTAAAAGCCTTACTGAGTGAAGAGAAAAAAGCTTTTAAGTCTAATGAAATTAGGATGATAGAGATACCTAACTACCCTGAAATATCAGTGAAAAACCTATATAACGATGCTATGAGTGATCCGGACGTAGCTCTCTACCTTCCATCAAAGCTATAGCTCTCTAATAAGTTGGCAGAGAGAAACTTCTTCTTTGGTGTTCTTGCAACTCTGAAACCTGAGTACTTAAATGAAGTTATTTAAGAAGCTCACAATTAACGATACAGCATCTCTCCTGAAGAAAAAGAGAAGCAAGGTATTAAAATAAGTGATATAGCGTAAAATTTTTTGAAAATAAATCGAATTTAATTTGAAATATACATTATTGAATTTAAAGGTGTAAAGGTTAATTAAGATAATTAAGAATGTATAAGGTAAAGCCCTAATTAGGGCATTTAATTTAGTTAATTCTCAATAAGCAGATTTCTAATCAACCCAAGATATTCTGACTTCCTTCCTTGAGCTTATAAGCTCATAAGTGTGGGCTTATAAGCTCAAAATCCGTTCCGAAAGTCACCCACTTAGGTCACTTTCTCCAAAATCTCGTTTTTTAACACGCCGTAAGCTTTATAGAGCTATAGACCGTATCTGATCCGTCTTATGTTAATGTCTTGAAATTATATAGTATAAATTATTAGGCTTTAATTATTAAAAATCATTAAAAATTAAACTTATAATAGTTTTAATAGAATTCTCTATAGAGAATTTAAATCAGCCTTAAATTTATTACGTTTTAAAATTTGAATTTAAAATTTTAATATATAATTTCAACTTTAATTTAGAATTAACATAAAATGGGCATTATAGCCCTCTATAAGACTTTTACTTAAAAAACAGATTTTTGGAAAATGACCCTTGTAGTGGGTGATTTTGGAAGATTTTGGGCTTATAAGCCCACACTTATGAGCTTATAAGCTCAAGGAAGAAGTCAGAATATCTTGGGTTGATTAGAAATCTGCTTATTGAGAATTAACTAAATTAAATGCCCTAATTAGGGCTTTACCTTATACATTCTTAATTATCTTAATTAACCTTTACACCTTTAAATTCAATAATGTATATTTCAAATTAAATTCGATTTATTTTCAAAAAATTTTAGCTTACCTGGCTTTAGGAACTTTAAAAGCATCCTTTCATCTCAAGTAAGCTTAGTCCTCTAACTTTATAGAAAAACCTGGTACTGCTATATACTTGATGAAA
>ARYC01009015.1:0-20221 GCA_000711775.1 Oxytricha trifallax | reverse complement strand
AGAAAAAGCACAATTAAAGTTTTGTCTTTATTCATGAACCTACAGGGAATAGATTCCTCTAAAAGAGAAGATAACAAAACCGAGTGGAGTCTCTTAGAGTTGAAGTCTAGAAGTAAGTTAAAATGAAGAAAGCAGTCAAGAACTTTCCAGCCTCTGAGATCAATAAAATCATGTTTAAAATAGAGGCAATGAAGATTCCCATATTAAAAATTATTGACTTAGATTCTTGCCTAGAAAGCTACCTCACTCTTGAAGATAAAATAGAGAAGAGAGTCATTACTGATGACTAATATGCTTACAAGATATATCCATTCAATTACTGCCTTGCTGATGACAAGTTCCAAATGGAATTTGCAAATGAGTATTATGCTCTTTAAAAGGCAAATTTAAATGAGTGCAGGCATATCATATAGCTTGATGCTATTTTACTTGGTAAAGATCATGTACCTTCAGGCTTCCATTACTTGAAATGACTTACAGAGAATTCTTATCTGACAATAGATGTCAGAGATAAATTGGCTAGATTGTATAGCAAATAGTGGAGGGGATTGAAGAGCTTCACAAGCTAGGCTATGTTCATAGAGACTTAAAGCCAGAGAATATCATGTTGAATTTTTCAGCCTCTTAGAGTTTATATTATAGACTTCAACAGAGCTCAAAGAGTGCAAGCCTCTGCATAAGGAAATGTATACGGTACTCCTGGATATTTTCCAGAGAGAGAGGATTGGAGAGATGGAGACACTTAATGGGATATCTGGGCTCTAGCAGTAATAATAATAGAGAGCGACATGCCAAGAAACGATTTACTTTAGCTGCAAGGGTGAGAGAGATTGTAAGCAGAGAATCAAACAATATCTCGATAAAAAATAAATAAATGGAGGTCTCAGAGAACTTGCATACTCAACTATTATCAAGCCAAGCTAAGCGAATTAACAAACAATAGAGACAATCAAACATCAACCTTAGAAAGATAAAATTCAGAGAACTGGCACATGACTCTAAGCTTATGTTTGTGTGAAATATTTTAAAAACACGCTTGTTATACTCACTTAAAATACTTATATTTAAACATTAAACCCCTACATAAACCCTATTAAAACCCTAATAAAGTATGCACTAATAGTCTACTTTTATCAATCAAAAACTCAATCAAACTACTGAAAGGGTTTTGGGGTTTTGATTGTGGTTCATTTAATTTTTGTATTCAAACAGATAAAGCTTTAATTAATTTATATATAGTTATAATTAAATAATTATATATATTTAAAATAAACAGGACCTCTTTACTATATAGAAAAATCATATTTGTCAAAACGTATTTCTCCATAGAGAAATCCTTCTACGCCCTTAGTAATTATCATTGATAAAATGAAAAAGCTAAAAGTCTTGAGAAGCAAATTTACAGACTATTTTTCGAAACTTAATCGTGGGAGCTAGTATTAAGATGTTAATACTTATTCAGATAATAGCAGCGATGATGAGCATTCTATTCATTCTAAGGAGTTATTATAGCAATGTACATCTACGTTCCTTTAAATAGGAAGCAAACGACCTCAGCCAATTAAAGTATTTCAGCTCAATGAATAAGCCTTAAATTAATTATAGATAAATAAAAAACTAAAGAATTTTGGAAGGCTCCTAAGCTTTACTATAGAATCCAAGAAAGAATGAGCATAATATTTAGTAGCCCTCCATTTCAAATTAAGGTTTATTTCAGAACGATATTTTGGAAAGCGTGATTAGAGAATTTATGTAAAGGAGAGACATTGACACAACATAAAAAGACTAATACCTATAGAACCTTCTTTGCTCGAACCAATAAAGCGATGCCATACAAACAAACGTGAAAGACTATATATATTATTAAATCCACTAATTAGCAAATCTCATCCGGATTCACTAGAATATTTTAAGTCTAGCAGTGATATGAATTAAGTACTAATTAAAGATTCTAATTAAATAACTTGCAAATAACAAACTTATTACCCTGATAATATCTGTAGGACATCAATATCTAGAATAACGAGTCGTTATAAATTGTGTTACAAAAAAGTGAAAGAGTCCTTGACTATAGATCAAATTGATTAGAAATAGCAATGATATCCCAAAAGTAGAAAGTTCAAAAATTTTAACCATGAAGTCATAAGCATGAAAGATTAAAGTATAGATTATAGTGATGAGCAATTCAGCTGTACAAAATTAAAGAATCAAATAAGCTCCTAACTAAATGTAAATCTTTCTCTATCGATTATCAGAAAGTATCTGATAAAGAAAAGAAACTTAACCTATAAAAATTGATATTATCTCAACCCACGGGTTAACATGACTAAATCCAAACTCCAAAGATAAAAGGCAGCTTACTTTTTCCTATAAAGTCTTCATGAAGATAAAGAAATTATTAATATAGATGAAAGTTTACAACGGTTTAGCTAAAACTAAACTAAAATGGTAGTGTGAAAAAGGAAAATTGAACTATACTACTGGGTCCTCAAGATTAAATGACATCAGTATCATTGAGGCGCTTAGCATCATTAATCAGGCTTATTTTACTGTAAACTCAGGAACAACACAAAGCAAAACAGTTTTGTACTTTATCCTGTGCCTCGCAGCTGAATTATACTTGTAGAACCCAAACTTGAGAGCAAATGAATATCTCTACGATAGACAATGCTTCATACGACCGAAGTAAGTTTATGATAGAGAAGCTTAAATACTATCAAATCCCTGTCATCTTTCTTGGGCCATACCATTTTTAATTGACCCCATTAGATAGGATGTTTGCATAAATTAAAAAGAAAAATATTCTGCCAATGAGAGCGGAGCTAGAGTAACAAAAGAAACTACTTTTTTCCGTGAAGGGGAAAAACTGTATATTAAGAAACTTATGATAGTCGAGATATGTTGATCTACATTGATGCTCAAGGTAGATAGGTCAAGCTCATGCTTTCATAAGTGTATAATTAAAGTTTTTGAGGACATTATAATTATTACTAATTTGTGAATAATTTAAATGGTGGTCTTAAGGTAGTTGTAAAAAGATTCACTTAAAGTTAACAGATTGCAGTTAATATTATATACTACTCAATAATTCATCCAGGATAAGTTGCCAATTATGATTTAACATCATTCTATAGAAAGTGGAAATAATGCAATTCGATAATATAATTAACCCTTTGACTAGAGATTTCTTTTTAATTATATCGTCAATAGTAAAGGTTAAGACAATCTAATGACTTGTCTACTAGGGTTAGATTTTTGTCTTGTAAGTAACTTTTCATTTAAAGTAAAAGCTTAAACCTAAGATAAATAATAGAGTTTGTGACAAAAAGAAAAGCGGAGTACAAAGTTTATTTAATAAACGAATTATAAATGAATAACATGCATTTTAAAAGTATTTTTTCCAGTATCATGAGATAAGATTACTTGGCAAAGTTTTAATACATATATAATAAATAGGTATTTGTCTAGTAAAAACTTTAATAAAAATCATTTTAATCAACAACAAAAAAACAACTATAAAGGGTTTGAGAGGTTTTGGAAATATAAAAATAATAACAAAAAGATATATTTAAAAATATATTGTGAAAATAAATAATCAAAAAACATTCGAGAGTTGTATTATTCGTAAGTATCATCAAAAATATTACTGAGATAATTACTGGGATAATAAAAATACTTTATAGATTTATAAAAAATTTTAAACAAATTAAAATTCTTGTATTTGATAAGTTTTATAAAGAAAAATTTAATTTTTTCCGCAGAGGGTCTACGGAATTTTATAATTAAGTAACAAATATAAAATTTATTAATTTATTACTATAATTAACTTTGATAAATTTAGGATTATAAATGTTCCGCAGACCCTATGCGGAATCATAATTCCGCATAGAGTCTGCGGATAAGTAGCTTAGTAAGTATAGAAAATTTAAAATGTATTTCTGTATATTTTAAATAATTTTATATAAATATAAACCAAACTATTATTTCATTCTTATAAAAGACTTTAGTTAACTATAGTTAAAATTTAATATTCTTTTTGAATTTTTGAAATTTATATAGTCATAGTCAAATCAAAATTTGTTAAGAATAAATAAAAGTAAAAATAATTTTTTATTTATCTAATTAACTACTATTGTTTCTTTTCCTATAAAATTACTTTCAAATACTAAATGTTAATCATTATAATATTCTTTATTCTTAAGTTTTACTTTATAATTTAATATTTATTGTGCATTTTCAATTGAGTAATTACAATTTTTCAAACTAGGGATCAATTCATTTAAATATCTTTAAAATAAATTTAAAGTATTAGTGCTAATGTTATTTTCATTTATTTTGTTTGAATAAATAGACTTTCTTATGTGTCATTTTATAAGAATAATATAATAGAAATAAAACAATTTTATTAAAAAATAATTGGTTATAGAGTGAAAAATTTTAAATTATAAGCAATAGAATAATCTGAATTATAATATTTTAAAATATTTAAAAATCATGCTCATAAAGTTAGCCGTAATATAAAACGCTTTTCAAATTAATAAAAGATATAATTTTACAAAACTATTAACCAAACAACTCAATATATAAATAAAGTAATTCTAGGATAAACGGTTAAGCTAAACAGGTGCAAGCTACAATAAAATATTTAACATGTAACAGGGTGGTGTTCAGATGTCCCTACTGTCTAAAAGACAAGCGTATTTTAAATGATTATTGCAGTAGAAAAATTCTTACTCATGTAAAAAACTCTCACTAAGCTGCTCTCAAAAATTTAAAGATCTTCAAAAACTTCAAATTATAAATTAATAGAGATATTTGTTATACCTAAACAAATGTGAAGAGTAGGAAAAAGTTCGGGGGGAGGAAGTTTCCTGCACTAGTTTATGATAAAAAAAACTTTTAGGGAAGCTTCCTGCACTTTTTTTAATTTTAAATTTCTTAATAAACTTTTAATTTTAACACCTATCAACAAACTTCTAGAGGAATTTGATTGTTATAATAATACTTAATTTATAATTCAAATAGTAAATTTCTCTATTAGCATGAATTCTAAGCATCATCGAAGCACTATCTCTTTTCTAAAAGTACCAGTAATCTAAGAACTTTTAGATATTTATGCTGAAATAGATTCACTATATAATTCTTAATTATTTGAGATGTCAAAAAGTACTCAGTTTTATTATATGTTATCTAAACTCCAGGAACTACTCTTCCTATCATACCTCAAAATCCTCTTAATATTTAATTAGTCCTAAAATATATAAAACTTATAAAATTTATGTAAAATTTATTATATTTTATATAATTAAAAAAAAGTGCAGGGAACTTCCTCGAGTGCAGGAAACTTCCTACCCCCAAAAGATCTATTAAAAGAAATCAAAAATAACTAAGATAGGCAAAAAAAATCATTCAATATGAAATAAAAAAAAACAATTATAATGAGAGTGATGAGGATTAAGAGCTTGAGGATGACTTTAAAGATGATATAAATTAGCAATAGTAGTATTTAGTAAAATAAAATATGGAATAAAATGGTCCAAATCTAAATTAAAGAAACTATTTAAATAATAATGAGGGAGGGAAACTTAAGAAAACATAAATAATTTAGAATTAAATTATAACTTAATTAATTAATTGCTCGAAAATTATGAATGATTTAAAAGGATAAAAAAATATCTTACTCAGCACATCTTTTTAGGCCACGATAAATATAAGAAAAAATCAGAACTAAAATAGTTAACTAAGAAAGTTGCTTAGAATATAGAGTTTTCTGGAGACAATATTAGAAATTAAATTGACATATTAAGTATACTTACTCTCATGATACAGCCGTTCAAGAATTTCTATTATAGGAATTTAAACAAAAATCTTTGATGATTCTAATTGAAATTTTTTTAAAATATTTCTATTGACTTTAAATTTTCAACTGAAAACAATAATGAAACTTAAGAAATAAAAGTTAATCTACGTTTTTACCTTGACATCAAAGCAATAGAAAATCAAAGAATTGAACAAGAAAAATTTATAGAATAAGTTCACAAACAATTATTGAATTCTTTTATATAAAATAAGAGACTGGAGCATCAATAAATCTACTAAAATTTGAAATTCTTCCAATAAAAATTTAAGCAAATATTTTCAAAAAAGATGCTTTTAAAGTTGTTGGAGAAAAGCAGCTTGATATTCGAGGAGAACTATTATCTGGAATTTAAATAGATTATTCTTGGCCGCTTGACTTTGAAAATAAATAAGGAAAGAAGTTCTTTGATTACAAAACCCAGTCAAATCAAAACCTATTTAATTTATAAATAGAACTCTCATAAGATCAATGTTATTATTTTATATGGACGATATAAATATTTTTTACAGAGGCAATGGAATTTTATTATACAAAGTCTACAGGTCATAAAATTTAATTAAATATAAATTTATATAGGGTTGTAGATTATATAGTTTATTTGGAAAAACTAAAAAAATTGGATATGTCAATAGAATGGGCTATCATGTGAACATAACAATGAGATATGTCTTGTGGGATTGAAAGGGAATCCACCAATAGATATGCAGCCTTACAGAGCATAAGATATTATTGAGGCAGAGGCAGAGGGAAACTCAAAGAAACTTATTAAAATTAAAACTATTATGAAAAAACTCATTCCTGGTAAAAGCTATTGCAGTTTGTTTGACATCGACTGGAATGAGAAGTTTGACAATGTTTCAATTGGGGACGGAATTACCATATAATGAATATCAGATTTAATTTTAAATTAAAAAAATATTTTTATTTCGAAATTTTTACCTTATTAAACTTAAATAATTACATAATCATTTGTATAGTAAGGGGAGAAAAAATATGTTTAATTTAATTCGAATTATCTTTATAGTAGTAATGATTTATAAAATGCTTATTATTCACGAAAGCTAAACATGAAAATTTGAAAAGAAATTCGAAGCTTTGCTAGTTTGCTAAAACTATCTTAATTAGATACAATAAGTGCCTAGTCTTTCATTTAATTATTATTATTAATTGGTAAACTTGGATTAATTTTTTTATCTTTAAACTTAAATTGACTGTTGATTATAGCATCCTCATTCGGTGCCTTCAAGGCTTTCTGATAATTTTTTGTAAAGTTAATCACTATGAAAGCCACCAGTCCATTAAAAATGATTAAACATTCTGTTCAATGAATTTTATAATGTCATCTTCTTATTTACATTATTATTATTTAATGCTGTATAGAATTTACTTATTCACATTATAATTTTTTTTCTCTCAATATGATTTCTAAATCTCCTCAGCTTCTTTAAATTTTTTATTCTTGATTTTTAGAGATTTTAACAATGTTTTACTCTAGTCATATTATTTTTGAATTAATAGCTCTTTTGAAACTATAAATTAATCTCGCATTTCAATATGATAAAGTAGAGTTACTATAAATAAAGTTTAATTATTCTCAATTCTCCAACTGATTAACAAATGATTTTCCTAATTTGATCATAATTAATTCTTAGTTAAGTCAATCATATTTTTAATAAACATTAAAGTAGCTAAGCCAACAAATTAGTATAATTAAATTAATATTTATTAAATTTTATATATAGGATAATATTCAGATATGATTATATTTAATAAAGCAGATTAAAGATAAAGTTTAAATAAGTTTAATGATTTCTATTACTTTCTAAATAAATACTACAAAATGTTAAATGCTCTTTATATGATAATATTATTTCAGATTACAATCATAAATTTTTGAATAAAAACAAAGGATAAAATCACATTATACTTATAAAAATAAATTAATTACAAAGCTTTAATCTTTTACAAGGTAAAAAGTTTGTACAAGATACAATAATTTAGAACAAATTTTGAATACAAATACTAAATTTAAATTAATTTTTCGTTTTTTATTAGTAATAATAATAATAATAATTAGATCACATTGAGGTCTCTGGGGACCCCCGATCTCGTTTGCTTTTTAGTGCAAATAAGGGACTAGCCCTTTAGTTAGTTTGGAGATTCTCTCCTCTATACTGAGTTTCATCTTCTTCTGTTGTTTCTTCTCTTTCCTCCTTTGTTTTTTCCTTTTCCTTTCATGTTTCTCTTGTTGTTTCTTCTCTTCCTCCCTCTTTTAGGTCCACTATGTAAGATCTGGACTGTGTCTCCCATATCTTTGAATTTAAAGAAGGTGTCAAAGTGTTTGACATTGATTGAAAATTTGAGTTGTTTAGTAGCGATGAGTTCTTTGCATCTGGTTTTGATTAGTTAGACAAAGTCGCTTTTCATGAAATAGGTGTGTTTTTGAAGGCAGTTGACATATATTTCCACTTTGTTAAGGTGGTCATGGTAGTCTGCTGAAATTGAGACACAGCTGTGTTCATTAGCTGTGATATTCTTCATGAGGACTGTCACCAAAAGTTAAAAAAAATTGACTAGTGTGGGACTTGTGTCATCCATTGAGCATGTTTTATCCTTAATGTCAGCCTTGAGTTGTTCATCACTCTTGTTTAGCCAATCTAGTAGAGTTCCTTTCGTTAAGTCATTGAACATGGCATTGGTGACTTTAGCGAACTTTTTGATTTGTTTGTAGATGTCTGTATTGATTGAATTCAACCATATTTAAATGCATGACTCTCTTGTATCAAATCTATTGATTAGTTCGGCTTTGGTAATGGTTTGCATATCTTTAATTTTATTAACTTATTAATTATAAGTTTAGATTTAATCTTTACTATTTAATAGTAATTATTAAGGCTGATCCTTTAATTCTTAATTTGATATTTAGTACCCCCTGTTACCGATGACGTATTTGACGTTTGCATCTTCGCAAAGTTTTCGGTAGTGATTCCTTAGTCCTTCTGAAAGTTCGGACTAACTATCTATATTGTATGTGTGTAAGCTGGAGTTGTCTTTTTCAGACTGCTCTTTGTCGTAAGCGTCATATTCTTGTAGTTCTTCGACTGAGCTCCAGTCTTCTTAGTCTTCAGAGTATATAACTTTCTTTGTTATAAGTCTACTGTTTCTGTTGCTATCGTTTAGGTTGTTTTCGTATTCTCTGAATTGTTTCTCAAATTCTTCGAGTTCTTTTTGGTGTTAAGCGTCACTGATCAGATAGCGATCTGAAGATGGGGGTAGTGGTATTTGTTCCTCTTATTGAGGGAGGGGGGCGGCTGATGTTACTGACTGTGTTTTTTCTTCATCAACTAGGGTTTAAGGTCTGATGAACTTGTTGTTGATTGATATTAGTCTTAACATTTAGAAAAGTTGTTGGGTCCAAAGTTGGACTTGGTCGTCTTTATTCTCTGTGACTTATTGGAGTTTAGTTAGGTATATTTGGAACTAGTTCAAAGTATTGTAGCCTTCCTGACTAGTTTCTTGGATATGAATGTTAGTATTTCTAGTATGTGTAGCCCTCATTAATCTTTGTTGATTTTATGATATCGTTTTTTATTATTGTTAAAATATAAATGAAATGGGAAAATGTGAAAATAAAAATAAATAATTAATTAATATGTGTACGCTTTTAATATTAAACTTTCGACCAATTAATCAAAACCCCTTAATTATATAAAAACGCATTTTCATAACCCAGAAACCCCTGGACCATATTTTAAAACCCCAAAACCCCTTTCGATGGGTAATTCAAAACCCCTAAACCCTTTTCGTTTGAAGTGTAGTGTGTTTGATAATTATGAATAAATATGATATAAATTGCCCTTTATTAGTTCTTTTTGCAGTGTGTGATTACCAATTTTATAGAGTGCATAGCTTAATTAGACAGGAGTTTTATAAGTGTAATGGGCATATTTATGAAGGTCATTCGCATTATCCATCGCAGTTTGAGAAGCTGAAATGGGAAGGGCGGTGATTGGCATGCAATACATTAGAGAGATCCTGCATTGAGTGGACCTCCAACTAAAGAAGCACGATCAGAATCCATTTGGAAGGGTTGCTTGCTTTCATAAGCTTATTTCAAGGTTGCTTCAAATACAAAGTGGGAAAGTGCGATAGCAATTGCCATGATTGATTATTATTATTATCATTATAGTCTTGTATTATAAATTACTCTTTTAAAGGGGGATTTCCTTTAATAGGCTCACAAAATAAATTGCTTCTGTAACAAACATCAGACAAATCCATAGCGCAGAGTGTGCAGCCACTTTTTGATACTGAACACCCACATGCCTTGAATGTCTTCTGCACTTAAGCTCTGTATGATTTCAGAGACTCTCTTCACGAGCTGCTGTCTAGAGATGTTAGATGTGATTATCTTACTTGTACAGTGTCCACTTTGAGTTGCTTCTTGACGAACGAGAAGAGCTACTCTTTAGGATTCAGCCAGGGCGAATACTCGGCATTTAATAGAACATTCACCTTGAACTTCCTGGCTGTCTCGAGCATCTCTGAATATTTATGAATGACAGCGTTATCCATCAAGAGTACCACCTTCTTAGAGTTGAGATCTTTGTCCGTTCTTACACTTCGCAAGGTATGATAGATGAAATTCTCGAAGAGGGAGGAGTTGAAAGCGCCCTCTATGATTTGACTTGAGAGGATTCGGTCTTGAGATATGGCCGCTATAAATGACATCGAGAACTGCTGCCTCTTATTGGGGCTTTTCTAGATCGAAAGCTCCCTCACCTTCATGCCATAGCTACCTATATTTTGCTTCATTTCACTCTGGTATTCTGCAATGCTTTTAAACTTGGAGGCTTCCTGTTTTTCATCAAAGTAGTCTTGGATGCTCTGTATACACCTCAAACTTTTCGCTCTCTTCTTTCAGTTTGAATCCTATATTTTGATTTTCAATCAATAGTAAATGTTACCTTGACTCTCGCTGAGTTGGTCTATAGATGCGCTGCTCACATTCTAGGTCAGCCTTAGCTTTTTAGGAGTGATGCCAAACCGATTCTCCTTTTGTTTGTCTCCCACCAAGTCCACCGATTTCTTCCTCGAGCTTGACAACTTCAACTTTGCAATTCGATCCAGGACTGGAGTGAACCCACTCCTCAATTTCTTCGCCGGCAGATCCTCCGAAACCACTGACTTGACCGAGCTTGCGATCCTGAAATTCTGAAAGTATTTTGTCAAGCTCAACTACTGGTTCAGGCTCTCTGGCACTTCAGGAATTGGGGAAAGATCTTTCTTCAGAGTTGCTTTTGATTTATAAGCTGGAGTTTATTATTAGGAGGTCCTGACCTAAAATCTCGAATTTTTCTAAATAATATAAAGCCAAGAAAATTACGTTCTTCTAATCAATACTTTAAGAACCCAGGCTGCTGGATTTCAAGACTTTTTTTGATTTTGCAGGCGTCCTCTTACCCAAGATTGAGGCCTCTAATTTTTCAGATTCTTAACCTCCTTTATTCTGAATTTGACTTGAAAAGTTCCAGGCTTTTCTATGAAGGTTTTGATTGAATTATGATGAAATGCTTACGATTTTAGGATTTTGAAGCCTCACTTTCAACTTGCGATTTTCGAGATTTTGAGGCTTAAATTGGAGAATTTTGCAACTTATGATTAGATGGCTCAGTGGCGATATTTTTAGGGGTTATCCTAAAATTTGGTAAAGTAGAGTCGCCAATCACTTCCTAGTCACTGGCACTATAATCCCAAGCAATTATTGGCCATACAAAAGTTTGGAATCGCCCACCAGAATGGGGTTGCCAGCAGGTGATGTTTGTTACAGTCGTGATTGACTTTTGCTTTGTCGATACATATCATTTATATTGAAAGCCCACTACTTTGGGCATCGAGTCAGACCTAAAGTTGCTTTCATCCACTGAAATGATCACCGCATCCTCAAGTAGGAACTGCGAAAGCAGGACTTATCCACAGTCTTTTATCGTTATAGCTGGGGTCACTATACTTGGTATTGGCAGCCTGTGTCTTCCCAAATGTTAAATGGAATTTCTCTTTCAAACCTTGTTCAAGGTTGCTACGCAAGGTACTTTGAGAGCTGAGGCCTCAGGGTTATTTTCAGATAGCTCTCTGAGATAGTTGTGCAGCTTCTAACCAGTGGCCTGGTAGATACCATTCAGCTCCAAATAACTTGAATCGAATCAAGCAGGAGAGGGTTGTCAGTAACTCCTTTTCGACCCACTTTTTGCAAGGCCTTGGGTTCATGAATCGTGTGTTGAATCTCATGCTTGAACTTCTCAACTATCCTATAAACCATGTCTAATCCTCAACTTCTTGGCAATCTGTCTGGGCTTCAAGTGATCATTAAAGTACAGGCTTACTGCATCTAATTTCTTACAGGCCAGCTTGGCTTCTCGCTTCTTTAAGAATGGGTTTTTGTCTGCATTCTTTGCTCTTTATGCCAATTCTCTCAAGTATTTTCTGCATGACTTTAGAGTTTTTGCGAGATGGGTTTCAGTTTACCATGCTCTGTAGTTTTCAGCCTGCAGTTCCAATTCCTTTGCCTGCTTTCTTCTAATTGAAAGCCGTAGCTTTCCCAGTTTTAATACTCTAAAGATAAGTCTCCATGAACCCACACAGCTCATCATCCTCTTGCATGTAACAAACATCAAGATTCTTTTTCAGGTATTCGGCATTGATTCCGAGGGGAGTTTGATAATGACTCCTCCCGCCAACTCTGACACATGAGGCGGCACCTCGCCGGCATTGATTACCTTGCCCGAGCTGTAGGTGAACTTGGATCTAAATCACATTAGGGAAGAGCTTGCCCAAGACCACTGGCGTCCACTTTGTGATGGTCTTCTCCTGCACCTTCACTTTGCTGGGTTTGATATCTTATAGGGAATTGGAGTCCAGGACTCATCACTGATAATGGAGTTTTATGAATATTATTTTGATAATCAACTGCTATCTTTACTCTCCTCTATACTATCATTATTACCTCTTTTCCTTTGAAATTGAGAGTAGATTATCTTGACATATTTAATAACAAATATCGAAAATTATATATAAAATGAGGATGATCTAATTATATATTGAAATTTAATAATATAAATTTCCCTCAATTTTTATTTCAACTCTTATACATGTAACAAACATCACTTTCAGGTATTTCAGTTTAAGGGTTAAAATTGGTACAAATATTAATAATTTTCTCAAGAATTAAGTCTTCCTTGGATGCAGTTATTTAAGAATAATATTTTAGAAAGCCAGACTTCACTGATTCAGAATACTACGTTAATGTGACTGTAAATAATGTCTTAATTGGAAGCTTAAAATTAAGGGTGACTATCTTCAAATTTGAATAAACTTTGAAGCTGTCCTATTGGACTTACTTTAGCAGTTGTATTTTCAGATTTTGATGTAAGTGTTGTTAATAACAGTCTTATTACTGCTACTTAAGTTAAGGTATATGTTATTAACCCAGACACAGAAATCGTTACCTTTGAATAAAGAGACACTGACAGAATCATTGGCTAGTCATACATGAATACTCAAGTTAGTGATTCTTTTGTTAGCAAAATGATTTCCCACACGGTCTTGAATCTATGGTTGGCTAAGAGTTCTCTTACAACGTCACAGTTAAAAACATTACTCCAGGCAGACGCCAAGGACTCCTCTCTATCCTAAATAGAATGCCAAACTGCTTAAAATTCTACACTGACCAATTAATTGAGCTTGAATGGGCAGGAGTTTATTATCCATTCAAAGGTTGGGATTATGTTGACTACCGTAACGAGTACAGAGTTTACCTTAGGATTCGGCAAGAATGACGGTTTAAAAAAGATTCAGTCTCATTCGTTGTCACTGAAACTCAAGTGTGATAAGGTACTTGCCTCAAAAGAATATTCAAACCTGACTTATTCAGCACCAATTATACCAAATTTTATACTTCAGTTACTGCTTAAACGATAATATGATGAAAGTTAGTTGATATAATCAAGGCAATTTACACATTTAAATCATGAGTTTAAATATTAATCTGCACTCATTTTGTATAGTAATCTCACACATTGTTAAGCTAATTTTATATTTACTCATTTAATTGTTTAACAATCTAAAACTGCTTCGGGTCTTATATAATTGAAAAAGAAAAAATTATTGAAGAAAAATATCAAGAGATTTAAGGTAGAGAATATTAATTATAATTAATTAGTTTATATGAATGAGTTAAAATAATCAGCATTTTGAATATTCAAAGAACTGGTCCTCGAAAATGAGGTTAAATTAAATTCATTTTATAATTAATTTACTAGTCTGAAACGTGGACCATCCGGCGAAACGATAATTTTCAAAGTAACCAATAGTGATGGAACAATCCTAGCGGTAGGACTAGTCAATTTTGTGTCCCTTTTGTGTGTGTTACTCCCCAATCAAGCTGAAACTAATTGAAGCTGCGTGGACCAGCCGGCGAAACGATAAAGAACTTCATACTTGGTAATCACTTCTTAGGATTTGCATTATTTCAAATGTCGTTATTCAAAGTAACCAATAGTGTTGGAACAATCCTAGCGCTGATATTAGTGGATGCTTGATTAACTTAAAAAAATCAAAATCAAAATTAAAACCAAAATCTTAGAACCAATAAATTTGAGAATAATTTCTTCAGCAATTCAAAAATAAAATAAAATAAAATCAGAAAATTAATAATAAAAAGGCTAAGTATTTTTTTAATCTTTTTTTATAGGTATCTTTATAATTGTAAATAAAAGAAGTATCAAGGAGCTCCTGATCAAAGATTTGCTAGCAAAAATACTCTATAAAAAAGCCAAAACCCCATTTTTCTTAACTTTTAATATAGGTACTCTGAATATATAATATTTAAATCTTTAAAAAATTCTTATGATATTGAGAAATCATAATTTAGTTCTCACAGTAAACTTAATCTTCCTCGAAATCACTACACTTAACTAATGTTGAAATTAAAAGACCACTCTTTACCACGGAAATGAATCAAGTAACTTAACAGGCATTTATATTGACAAAAATGACTCCATTTCACCAAATATTCAAAAATAAGAAATGAAAGATTTGAATTGATCCTAATAAGAAAAAAGAAATCTCTTGACTAACGATTGAAAATTCCCATGATCTTCATACTCACATTTGTACATGGCCAATAGAAAACAATATAAGCTTTAGCTTAAGTAATGCATCAAAATTATTATCATCTTAAACAATTGCTGGTTTGATTTAATGGTACAAGAGTTTAACTATCAAGTCTGGTCTTTCTTTGATCAAGGCTTTAATCATATCTACTAACAATGTAATTATCGTTTATTCTGATTTTTCTCTTGCAAAAAAGCCCAAAGTATTAAAGTTGTAAGACTATTTTTAAGATTGAGTGAGTTAAGAAAGCAGTAAAACAATCGATTGAAAACTAAAATTATTCTCAAGATACTCAAGGATAATAAGAGAGCGATTCAATTAATCAAGATCAAATAAATCAGGGTTTTATTTACAGCAACAATTCAATTTAAAGATTCTCTTAAGATGTTGGGATGTCATTAACAATTAATAAGCCCAAATTATTTTGTAAAACTATGGTATGTCCATTTATGCTAATCAGAGTACTTAAAAAATGGCGATCTTGTTTAAGTAGAATTAATTAATCTTACTAGAAAATAAATGAGAATGACTATTAGACATAAATAGCCCTTAAAACTATATAAACGAATTAGTAATCAAAAAGAATTTTTAAGTAGAATTGGAACTCTTATATGCAAACAATAGGTGGTTATATTTTGTAACTAAAAATGAATTTTTATTTCAGTAAAATTCAATATCAACATCTAATGATGTCTTAAATATCTGTGCTATTGAGTAAATCACTCAATTCAATAATCAAGATATACGGTCCTCTATATATTTGTCCGATTAAATTGGTAATGTAAATGTTCCTAGAGTGATACTTAGAGATTGAAAAGTAGTATTATTTTTACGATTCCTTTACCTATCAGTTTAACTGGTCATGTTAGTAAGCTTGCATTATTACTCTTACCTTTTGTCTCGTATTTTGAAACTAGTAGCAGCACGATTATTACTAAACTTTCACACTGCGAAAACCTCAACAGCTCTTTCTGTACACTAGGTTAGGGTTGCATCCTAGTTAAAAGGACTTGTGTGATTAATGGTTTGAGTAAAGTTAGGGCATCTGTACTACTTGTATTATTAATCCTTTAGGCCCCTTGAAAAATTATCTCTAATTAAAATACCAAGCCTCAGCCTCATAAATTTGAAAGTGATGTTTGTTACAGTCATAAGAAGATGAGTATGGATTCAGGGAATCTTCCTTACTTTATTTCCAGTCGTTACACTACTAAGCATTCCTGTTCTGAATAAAAATTATAGAAATAACTACAGCAATTTTAAGGTAGGCAATTCATTAGAAATACCTTTGATCACCACTTAAACTAATCTCAAATTCCAAATTATAATTTTATATTTACAAAGCCATATGAAAAAGCTGGAAGATGAAATGCTCCAATGTATGTACGACTCAGAGTCTAAGCCAAAAAATGAGAACTGGAATGGTGGTTTCGACTTTTATGAAATATAAATGGCAGCAACATATAATCCTAGTGAAGTCAGTTTATAAAGGTTTAAAAGTAGAGACTAGGAGAAAATTTAATGTCTCTCGAAATTCTTGAATCTCATTCAATTTTATCAATTAATGATCGGTATCAGGGATTGATTTAAAAAGAAATGCTACCACCTCACATAAGCCCCTAGTATGGAAAGTTACATTGAGACTGTAAATGGTCAGCGCAAGGTTACAGTTAACTTTGGTATGAGGGAAAACGTGATTCTAATAGTTGAATAACTCCCAGTTCAATAGCATGCCACAAGAAGTGTCCTCTCACAAAAATATACTTCCAGACCTACTCAAAGTATCAAAGTGGGAGTTGCTAATCCAACTGGAAACTCAGAGCGATTTTGGTCAGTGTGAAAGTGATGTTTGTTACACTTAGAGAAAACTTCAAAATTTATTTGTATCCTTTATACAGGCAATTTAATTCATCCTTTTCTAGGTTACAGCTTTCTTAAGGGTTTGAGACTACAATATCAATACATAGATTCTTGCCTGTTCCTGATTAATGTAAATCACTAAAATATTAATCAACTAGACTCCCTGATATGAATACAAGCTCCTTCTCTCTTAACTTTCTCTATAGCTACCTTCTCAAAGATAATCACACAGGAGAGAAGGATGAAGAAACTGGTATGTTAGAGGAAGAAAATAAGGAAGAGACCAGCGAGACTTATGGAGAGGACTTCTCACTGTATGATATCCCTGACGATGATTCGATTCAATGTTCTATTGCCTTTCATTTTAAGTTCTGAATGACCTATAACGTAGTATTACTAAAGTCTATAAGGCAAGCTTGAGCGACTACAATAAATAAAATAGGACTGCTGTATATTAAGTTATGATTAAAACTGATTATTTAGAAGTGATGTTTGTTACATGGACACCTATTCCAAAATGGACACCTATTCCAAAATGGACACTTATTCCTAAATGGACAAAATTCCAGTTGTCTAACGACTACTTTTTTGAAGACGTTATCTTCTTCGCTTTACCCAACCTTTTTAGGTTCCCTTCATTATATTTATGCACCTATGACACAGCTTACATTCTAAAGGAAGTATGGCAACGTTACCTGTAATGATAGTAAATATTATGCATTAGTTAATAAGTCTTTAACTAAGCTTTAAGTAGTAAAAAGATCACGTTGACTAAAATTATTACAATGCAATCATAAAATTTAGAATATAGTTTCATGTTGAATTTCCAACTAACCCAAACCAATCTCATTGCATTACATTCCTCACTATTAATAAGTGAGATCAATCCACAACAGAGCTTACTATAGGGCCTTAGAGTATAGCTATTATATCTCCATAGTTGTTTGAGTAAGTTAAAATTTAAACTTTAATACTTTAACTGATAAAATAAAAATGCCTGAAATCAAACCAAATCTTAATGAAAGTTAGAAAATAGAATTGAACGATCCCTGCTCCTACTCAAGCCTCCCTGCAACTCTCAGTTACTTTAAAGTTTAAACTTAGATGCTTGAGATCAAGTGATGAGAGAACTGTGATGATTGACAGAGGTTAAGTTGAACTTTTCCAAAATTAGCGTCATTTCTTAGGAATTAAATTTATTCGGATTTGTCGTGTAATTCATATGAATTTGAGGGGTAAAATCGAGATTCTCAAAATGACTACTAATTTGATCATAAGTTTCGTTGGAGCTAACCCCTTCACTTCCAGACTATGCGAGAGTAAGCTAAGTAATCTCAGACACTTATGAGAGAAGTGGGAATGCGAAAGCAGCAGGATAACCCTTGGATTTCCTGAGAATAGAGGGTGGATTTAAGGTTTTAGAAATTTGAGATATTTTGAGATTAATAGTAAGCTTTAATTAAGGATTACATAGAGATTATAGAGAAAAATAAGCAAAGTTTTGACACTTTAATTTTACCAAGTTAGTTTTGTTTTTAAAAATCCGAGCCGGATATTGCATATAAGCAAAGCCAGAGTGAAGATTAAATAGAGGGGTAATATATCATATCAATCACCTTAGACTCCTAAGAAATCTTAGCTACTAAGAAGGTTTCTTGGTAAGTTTAGATTTAGCTGAATAATAATTATCAAGGGAAAATGCTGATGTTGACTTCGTATAAAACTAATATCCTCCTAGGTATTGGTTCAATCTATATACCAATACCCTTTAATGATACTGCCCCTTGCTGTAACCCATACTGTCGACTTATCTTCCATGTATCTTCTAATTCTCATAAAGACTTAGGGAAAATATCTTGGCCTAGATTCAAGGTCTACAATCTTATAGAGTAATTGCTGTTTGTAAGTATAGAAATAACTTTGCTGAATGATTGGTAGAATTGAGTCTACTAAATATCAATTACTCATTTTAAAGCTAAGTGAAAAATCATAGAAAAGTATAAGACTTTTAATCTATGTAACAAACATCACATCAAAACTTTACAAGTTATCTTCCATTCATCTTCCATTTATTTCAAATTTTACCTTCAACTTATTGAGTAAGCCTCAAAGAAATTTTCATTCAAAAGATTTTTAAAGCCAACTTTTTTATCAAAGCTCTCTACTTGTACTAAGTTGTAAGAAGTTAGTAAGGACTCTTTAAGCTCATTCGTTTTATGATAATAGTAAAGCAACTAAAGTTTGTATAGAGCTTAATAGTATTGCTGGTCGAAAGATTCAACTATGAAGTTTGGTAGCTTTAACTTCCAAAGTTTGAAGACTTTCACCAAGTTGATTGAGGAGTTCTAAGTTGAGTCCATAGCTTATAAGCAAGGCTAGGTAGGTTGTTATTATTAGAAAAAAGAGAATTGCAATTTTTAAAACTAATGTTGGTAATCTAGGAACTCTTACTTGAATTAAGGTTAACTGAAAGTGATGTTTGTTATTATACATAATCCAAATATACTCTATTCTAAGAAAAATATACTGAGTTACCAAACCTTCCCTCTCATTAAAATTTTTGCAATACTCCTGCTATTATTTGTATTTTAGTTTAAGTGAGGAGCTACTTGGATAACTGTAGTTTATATATTTAGTCTCAGATTATTTCAATCTTAGAGATAATATGAAAAAGTGGAAATCTTCCAAAAGGTGGACTTCTTCCAATTGAAAAGTGGACTTCTTCCAGTAGCAAAAGTGGACTTCTTCCAGTCCTAAAAGTGGACTTCTTCCAGTCCTAAAAGTAGACTTCTTCCAGAGGTAAAAAAGTGGACTTCTTCCAATTGTAAAGTAGACTTTCTTCCTTCCAAACTTCTCACTCTACCTGTGTTTATTCATTCCTTATTTTAATAGTTAAAATACATAGCAACCTTGGTCATAGAATCTCCAAGGCCTGACCGAGCAAAGGCGTAGAGGTCTGCCTATAGGATTGAGGTAGACTTTTTCCAGTAAGACTATGAAAATTGAAAAATACCCTTGTTTAGGCTGAACTTATTAAGATAATGTCTCTCCTATTTATGCTTTCACCTTCAAGCTAATCAAATGTATGATTATATAGCCTGCTAGCAATTATAACACATTTTGATAACTTAGAACTATAAAAGAACATATTTTGAGGTAGGATCAATGGAAAAATATAAGGCTATTTTCTTCAATTTTTAAGGTCAAAATGGCGGTTAAGGCACCCAAACATTTCAAGATGGGTTATAGCCACTTCCACCCCCAATCGAGTTCCCTCCTTCTATTTCATCGTTCTAAAGTGTATTTGCAACATTTAAGTTGGGGTGTTAG